>SZWC01004053.1:1693-46417 GCA_023375785.1 Penium margaritaceum
ATAGATAGATAGATAGATAGATAGATAGATAGATAGATTAATCTCATTCAATGAAAAGTGAGTTTACATGTGACATGCAAGTTTGAGATCTCCACCACAGTGGAATCAGCACAGAACGCAAAAGCCACCGGTAAACTGAGCACACAATATAAGGTCTGGCACATAGCCCTGGACTCGCACTCGCAATCTTGACAAACCCCACGTGTCTCTCTACCCCCGCTTCACAAAACAAAGGTCTGCCACAGATGGTCCCTCATCCCTCCTATACAGCACTCTCCATGCCCTAGCAATGTCCAAGTCAAGAGAATTGTCTACAGCCCGCTCTGCAGCCCGCTGTCGCAACTGCTGCACCTGTGCTTGCTAAAGAGCCACTGCCATGCGCTGGTTGAGGAGGGCGCGTAGTGGAATTGACACCCCTGCGGTACCTCCTTGTCTAACCAACCTCCGCTCGGTCGCCTCTGACGATGTCCGCAATACCTTGCCGAGGCCTCGCGAGAAGGCCCCCAAGGTCTCCATCGCGGGGAAGAAAAACTCCATGTGGGCGCACTCTGCCTCGCGTCGCCAATGTCCATACTTCCTCTCCTTCGTCCTCACCGCATCCTCCAATGCCACTCCCGGTCGCTCTGCCGACCTCCTCCCCAGACTCGGCCGCTGCGGGTCGGCGATGACCACATCCATCACAAGTGTGTGACCTGTGGATGGGTCTAAACATGTGATATCAGGACGTCCCTCTGGTAGCAGGCCCACGTGCTCGAAAGTCACCCCGCCCATCCCGCTCTCGCGTTCCACTACTGCCAACTCTCTCATCACTGCATTGTGGACTGCCTTATACCCGCTCCCTGGAGACATCGGAGGGCGTGCTGTGGTGCGCATGGGAGTATCGGGCTCTGCTCTTCACACGTGCACGCCGGCGTATGGCGCAAGTGTGCAATGGGGAGCCCAAGTCAAAACCTCCATGCCACTCTCCAGTCCTCTGGTGCCATGTAGAGCCGGTCAGTGACGGACCTGGGATGTACCAATAGCCAATCCCCGCTGTGCTCCCCTTGCAGTGCCGCGAGTCCCTGCAACTGTGGGAGTGCCTCCTCTCCTCCCAACTCTGCTACCACCATTGATTGGGGAGAGAGAGAGAGAGAGAGAGAGAGAGAGATAGAGAGAGAGAGAGAGAGAGAGAGAGAGAGGGAGAGAGAGAGAGAGAGAGAGAGAGAGAGAGATAGAGAGAGAGAGAGAGAGAGAGAGAGAGAGAAAGAGAGAGAGAGAGAGAGAGAGAGAGAGAGAGAGATAGAGAGAGAGAGAGAGAGAGAGAGAGAGAGATTGTCAGGACCTTTGGCCAGCGGCGGAACACTCTCACCTCCCTGATCGAGAAGGAAAAGGAGCTGAAGGAAGTATAGCTCGATTTTACACTCACGATCACCATCAATGGATGCCGGAAGAGAAGGAGTAGACAAACTTGAAGGAGGAGGGAACCATGGTAGAGGAATGTAGGCAGAGGAAGGGAACGTAGCATAGGTGGGTGTAGCATAAAGAGGAGGCCAACCCCAGGAGTATGGTGCAGGTGGCAAAGCGAAGGGTACCCCAGTGGTGGAGTGCGCCAAGGCAGAGGGACTGCTTGATGAGCGGGAGGGGGTTACTGTAGCCAAAGATGGAGGTGGCAGAGGAGGAGCTTGAGGTGCGACCCCAGCAAGTGCACACTGCACGAGTGAGGCAAAGGTCAACAGGAAGGGCGGGGCTGTCAGAATTAAGGAGAAGATGACCAATTCCCTTATCGTTTGGTTATTTCAAGCACTCTCAATAATGGTTCATCTCCGGCATGAGCCACCTCGGTCCAAATCTATCACTAGCCGTTGTTGTTCTCAAATTGACCAACGGACATCATGCCCAACAATTCCGTAATAAGCTACAAGCAAGCACATTTAGCTAGAGCACAAGAAGCCATTGATTATCCTTTTATCTTGTTCTAATGCATATATGGAGGATGTTCATTCCCTCTAAAGATTGACCTAGAATAGCTGCTTCTATTCTATTCACCTTTGTCCCGCAGCTTTGCCGCCGTGTCTCCACTCTGCTCGCCTATCACTCATGCTCCCTCGTAATCCAATCTAAGCTCTTGCTCTAATTCATCTTCGCTCTGTCGCTCTTGCTATTTCCCTCGGTTACTCTTGCCCAGCAAATCTTCGCCTCCACTTCCAGCATTCTCTCACCAAACTCCAGTCTACCTCAGCACTCTGTCTTGGTTCCTGCAATCTTCTCATCCTCACTCTCTGAATAGCTCCTCGCACCTTTTGCAGCTCTCGGCTTTTGTCAACTCTCCTCCATGCATCTGCACACATTACTACTTCTGCATGCTTCTGCCATCAATTGGTTTTCTTGCTCCATTAGTCTGACGTGGTATCACAGCATCAGGCAACATCACTTGGCGATCCCTGACCAATTCATCGCTTCGTACCACCATCACCTCCTCCAGCATCAGCTCCTCTTCCGTTAGCATCTGCTGCTGCTTCCGCCATCTCCATCACTCTACCCTGCCCTCCCTCTGCCACAACTGCAACGTTTGCCAGACCCACGATCCTACATATGCTCATCAATCTACAAGTGATGGATCGTGTGCCCTAGTCTTCCATGCTCCTGCTCATCTGCGCCTCCTTCGCTTCCTCTGCAGCTGACGTCAACAGTATTGTATCGACCACTTCTCAAGATCTGGTTGCTCCTTTTCATGGTGTCCAAGCCCTTCGTCCAATTTCATGTCTGTGGGAATGTCTGGTGACTTTCTGCCGCTAACAGCCGCAACCAGCTCTTGAGACGCCTTCTGCCGCCATCTTCATCAAAGCTCACTGCCTCTTTCACTCTCTTTTCAATCAACCTGTATTGCCCTCCGCTAACCAATCTTCTTTGCAGATTCAACCTGCATGCTATCTCTCCTGCTTCTTGTGATGAATCTAGTGACCACATGGCAAGGTCACCTCTTCTTTGACGCTTCTGCCTCCCACAGCACCCTCTCTATCTCATCCTCCTCCAATCACCACAGCCGCCTCCTTCTCCTCTATTTGCTCCTCTATCATCATCACTATCTTCAGTCGGTCTTGCCGTTTCATCTCTGCATCATCCTCTCAATGTGCCTTCTCACGTTGCCTCTCCTTCCCTCCACCAGCAGCAGCAGAGCACCGTTTACCGCATGAACATTGGACACCACCAGTCTTCCTGCTCATCAGTATTGAGCCAACTAGGGAACAAGCCGTCACTCTCCTGACATTAGCAATCATCTCTACTTCTCTTGGATCACCCGTACTACAACAGAAGCACTCTTGTTTTCAGGATATCGGACACCACAAGTCTTCCTACTCGTCGATCTCGAGCCAACTGGGGGCACAAACCGTCACTCTGCTGACTTTAGAGGAACTCCCGTCATCATTTTGTTGCCTCTTCCTTCTTCACCGCATCTACTACAATCCCCTGCCCTCATCAGCCTCATCAGCCTCATCTACTTCATCCTTCCCTTCCTCATCTACTTCCTCATCAGCCTCATCACCTTCATAATCCTTAATCATCATTCTGCAGTACACGAGGTTTCACCCCTGCGCCTTGTTTCATCATGAAATCCTTCACTTTTGCAATCATCTGCTCTTATCATCATCCTCTCGGCACAAAGATCCACCCGGTCGAACCGTCAATCTCGTGGAAACCTGCGCCCACGCCAATTCCTTCATGTATCCACAAGAAGCCGTTGATTGTCCTTTTGTCTTGTTTCGATGCATACATGGAGGGTGTTCATTCCCTCCAAAGATTAACCAAGAATAGTTACTTCCATTATGTTCGCCTTTGATTCTGCGGCTTTGCTGTTGTGTCCGCTCTGCTCACCTATCGCTCATACTCCCTCGTCATCCAAACTGAGCTCTTGCTCTCACTCCTCTTCGCTCCATTGCTCTTGCTCTTTCGCTCATTTTTTCTGACCCATAAACTATTTGCTTCCGCTTCTAGTATTCTCTTGCCGAAATCCAGTCTACCTTAGCACTCTGTCTTGGTTCCTGCAATCTCCTCATCCTCGCTCTTTGACTAACTCCTCGCCCCTCTTTGCAGCTCTTGCTTTCCATCAACTCTCCTCCATGCATCCGTGCACATTACTACTTCTGCATGCTTCTATCTTCACTCAGCCTACTTGCTCCATTACTCTCACAGGGGCTTGTACGAGCAGAGCACTCAGTAGTTCCATAGTTCCAGTACACAACGGCACTGGGGTGATAAGAGGAGGAAGCGTCGCCCTTGTCTTTACCCTTGTCCTTCCCCTTACCCTTGCCCTTCCCGCAACCCTGGGAGGCAAGGGCAGTGGCAATAGAGGTAGAGGACAAAGAGGAAGAGGAAGAGGATTTGGAAGAGGAAGAAGTAAACGGAGTAGCGGGAGTGAGTGGAGAAACTCCTGTATTGGCAGAGTGGTGAAGATGCTTGTTTTGGAGGCTGGTCCACCAGGCAGCGAGGCGCTTGGAGGCGAAGTTTCAAAGGGCTCCAACTCCAGGCGGGGACTTGGGTGGGATAGGCTGCGAGGTAATGCACTGCAGACTCATCTTCTTTGACATCACACAGAAGGCCGGACAACTTGGGGATGAGTTCATTGACCATCGTAAGCACTGCAGAGAGCAAGCCAGGGACAACGTCGCCAAGCTTGTAAAGGAGCTTGAGGCCGTAGGCCCAGTAAGCATCTACGGTCTCATCAGCACGCATGAGAACCGTGTTGAATTGGACCGGGAGAGCACTCTGGGCGGCCTGACCGGTGACATTGGTGCGACGATGCACCATGACATAGGCACCAACGGGGTGAGCCAGACGCTGGACAGCAAGATCAGCATTGAAGGTTTTACCTTCAATGCTGATCATCAATTAGGGACTCTGGTGCAGCAGCGATGAGGGCACGGACTACACGGGCAGAATCTGAGACAGTGGGAGCGAAGGGAGGAATGGCTGGAGAGTAGTGCTCCCACAGCTGCTCCCCCCAAGCCCTAGCGCTAAAGCGCACCTCCCAGGGTGAGGAAGCAAGTCCTAAAGTAAACAATGGTGGTTGAGAAAATACATCATGTTGACGTGGCGCGGTGAGAGGGGCAGCTGTAGTGGGGTTGATGGCATGCGTTGCAGCTGAGGTGCCAGAGGCAGAGGGCGTAAAGGATGTACCAACATTGGTAGAATAATTGATGCCAACAGGGGGGGTAGCAAACGCAACGGAAAGACAGCACAACACGATAACAATAACTTCATCAACAAAGGCGGCACGATTGTCCTTTATTAACTTAAGATGGTCTTCAGCCTCCTGCTCAGCTTCGCGAGCGAGGGCCAGCTGGAGCTGAAAAGACGCAACGACTGACTTGTTGTTACCAGGCATGGTGACTACGTGAGGGCCCTGCCGGACAGATTTTGGCAGAGTTTCCTCAGCCCCTGTGGGCGTGGAAAAAATGGGGATGCCTTAGGCAAGTGGTCAGAATGCTGCAAGACAGCCCACCACGAGTTATAAAAGACAAGCCAAACATGGAAAGAGCAAGGAGAGAATGCAGGTAAATGCAACATGCAAGAAAGCAAGTCACGAGGCGACAAAGCAAGAAGGGTTGTGTAGAAAAGCAAGGAGAGGAGGAATTGCACCAGCGGGGGTAACAGAGAGAATAGAGATGGTAGTGGCAGCTGGCACCACTAGAGCAAGTGCTCCAATGACAAAGGCGGTACCTAGGGTGGTGAAGATGGCTGCAACGGAGGCTTTCATTTTGACGAGGCTGGACACGGTTGATGGAGCTAATGCTACAATGGTGATAGTGGCCGTTGTAGAAGTGTAGATGGAGGATGCGGCTGTTGCTGTAGCAGATGCAACTGAGGCTGTTGCCGATGCAATGGCGGACACTGTTACAAAGATCTGTGTGCTGATGTCAGCAGTTCCGACATCAATGGGGCCAACGACAACCGCGGCCTCAGTTTAGGCCTTAGACGCACACATTTCTGAGGTAGAAACAGGTGCGATCGATGCTTTAGTGACTTCGGAAAATGTGGCGGTGGCTGCAGCAATGTCTATGATAGCAAAGGTTGTGCGGATAAGAGAACTCGAAAGTTTAACAATGTCTTGCGTGAGTGCAGCGTACAACTGAGTAGTGACTTCTGGAACGTTGTGCGGCTGTAGAGCCCCCCTGGAGAAAGAGGTGGTGAAACGCTTACTGGACATTGACAAGCAATCTGTGCGGACGGTGCTGAGACAGACTCGGATGCATAGTCGTTGCAAATCCCTCTTCCATGACGTGCGTGGCAATGAGACGTCCTCCCCTCGTAGTATGCACCAAGAGGAAGCGTGCTGGGGATGTGATGAAGCGCCAATATCGCACAGTTTGCACCACCACAACGGTGGAACCAGTAAAATGTTGTTGCAACTATTGCTACAGCCATTGCTGCTACTACTGCTCTTGGTACGGCAGCTGCCGTCGCTACTTCTGCTACAGCTACGGTGGTTGCTTAAGTCATTGCTATAGTAGTTTTTGCTGCTGTGGCCGTTGCTACTGCGGCTGTCATAATAGCTGTTTGAGCTGCTACAGCAGTTGCCGCAGCTCTTATGGTTTCCAGAGTAGTTGGTGTTTCCGAGGAAGGTAATGTAGAGGCTCAGCAGTTACAAATGCCGTTAATGCTGCTGACGCTACTGCTCCTGCTTCTGCTGCTGCTGCTTATGCCAATGCCATGACATCAACAAATGCTACCGTGATTGGAGCAGCAGTCGTTGCATTGGCTACAGCTGTTGTTATTTAAGCCAATGCCATGACAGCAACGAATGCTACTGCGACTAGAGCAACAGTCACTACTGCGGCTACTACTACTGCTGCTGCCGTTGCTATCATTGCTGCCGCTGCTGTTGCTACGGTTGGTGTGACATCCGTGGGAGGCCAGGAGATGGGCCTGCCCGTAAAGAGGGTGGCAACAATGGCCAAGGGAGGTGGTTTGAGCCGACTGCTCCAAGTCAGGGTTGTTGCACACACGGTGCACAGCAAGGCCTGTAGGAAAGTAGAGGCCCCCTCGGAGACCAGAGGAGGGTCTGGGTGAGCGCTGGCTGCAAGATCGCAGCTGTAGTAGGAGAATGGTGGCGGAAGTGGCGACGTCGGTGGCGAAAAGAGTCACCTTACGTCCGAGAACATGTAATCTGATGTGAGCATGGCTCACTCCCTCAGCGTTGCTTTGATACCATTAGGCAACCACTACTAGTGTAAGGACACGTGAGGGAGGTACAAGTGGAGTGCATGGTGCAAGGAGAAAAATGACATGAATGGGGTTTTCTTAAGAGAAGAATCACAAGAGAGTGGTGAGTAATGTTGGTGTACGGGCTTTGAGCTATCTAATTTTCATACACTCTTGTGAAGCACGAGCTTCTTAGTTTGTGCTGATTGTTCTCCAATAGCTACATCCATCCTCCTTTGATACATATGGTGCATTCTAGCCGCCTAGTTCATCCATGGATGTTTGGTGGAGTTTTCTCGATGGTTGAGACCCGGACACTTGGTGGTTTGTGCCAGTGCTTCGGGAGGGCCCATAGAGATTTTACCGCATATTGTCTTTGACAGGTTGTGCACTCTCTTTGTGGTCGAGACCCGGGTACAGGGTGGTTTGTGCCGGTACCTCGGGAGATCTAACACAGATTGATCGATTCTTTGTTATCATCTCGTCAGATATGTGTAGTCTGTATGTGGCTGAGACCCGGACGTCTGGTTACATGTTCCAGCGTCTCGGGAGGCCTAAACTAGCTTAGCTTGGCTAGTGGGTGATGCGAGTGTGTCACCGCAGGGTCTGGATGTATTTGGGTTATACTGGATATTCTCTCGACGATCGAGATATGGGCACATGATTGACTATTCCTGTGCCTTGGGAGACCTCCAGTATGTGGTTTCATGTTTTGTGACATGTGTATTCCCCGTCTGTGCCTTTTGGCACGACGGGGATGACGGGACCTGGTGGACTAGCCGCCACTCCCCAATGCATAAACTCTCCGTAGGGCTCATTGTACTGCTCTCCTTGATTCTTAATTCATTCATTCCAGACCTAGCCAAATCTTGGCGCTGTATTTCTCCTGCTCACAACCAGAGCTCATGTCTCTTTCAGCATGGGACTGCATGCCCTAGATAAATTTCAGCATGGTATCAGAGCACAGGGGGGCCGTGTGGGCAACAAAGCAGCAGAACATGTCTGAAACGCAGCTGAGGTATGCCATTTGGTGCCACGCAAGCAGAAGAATTCAGGAGCATCGAACATGTCTGCAACAACAAGAAGCATGGCTTCCACCTAGTTGTTGGGTGTAGTGGTCAATGGGCGTCAATTGGGTGCTGCTGAATCTGCTATACGGGCGGCAAAAACGGCACCATTGATGCGGCAGCAGCCGCTGATCAACAAAACAATGCCTTACGGTAGGAAAGTGTGAGTGGCTGCCGCATGCAAGTGGCGCAGCGGCAGCGTGCAAGCTGCGTGTAGCAATGGGGCTACAGCAGAAATAGGAGCTCGCTGAAGCAAGCGGTGTGCAGCAAAGCAGCGTGTAGCATGCAGCAAGGGAGCAACGTGCAGCATAGTACCGCCTTGGCACCTCTGCTGCTACCACAGGTACTCCCTTCTCCTCTCGTAGTACTGTGGCCACCACCCACTCCACCCCGCAGCCGGCTCCTCAGCCTCGACTATAGATTCCGTTGTCCCTTCTCCATCAGCAGTAGCAGCAACAGTATGTCCCACCGCAGCCAGTGTCGTATGCGGTACCGCTGAAGCAGCAGTACGCTTGGTGCAGCCACAGCCTCTGTCCCAGTGGAGCGCGTGTCCCCCACCCGGAGTTGTGACCCCGAAGTCCATGGCGCCCGTCGACTTCGCCGCCCGGATCTGCCAGCTATAGAGCTTCATCAATATGCTTCTCGGCATCATGCCTCCTCCCCAGGGAAGTACGAGTTGTGTGACTACTAGCCGAGAGGTCTCCCACTGGCAGACAGAGATCGACCTCCGAGGGGACCTCAGGGAGGCCGACTGTTGCCCTTCGGAGCTAGCTTTGGATGATGTTGCATTGTTGGACGACGGGCATGATCATTTTCCATTTATCGCGTCTGCTCAAATTGCAACCTCTGTCTCCCTTCCCGCATCCTCTTTTGTTACTCATTGTAACATCACGGCCTCAATCCGCGACCCCGATGGCACTTGAATCATTGACTCTGGTGCCATGCATCACGTGATGTCCTGTTGCCAAGCGTTCAGCATGCTTGGTCCCGTTGGGAATGTTCACAGTGTGTGGACGGGGTCCAGGCAGATCTTGCCGGTCCGTGGTGTTGGCGTCGTTAATTTTTGTGGTCCTTCCGGTGACGTCTTCATGAATGATATGCTGTATGTGCTGGGTTTGGAACTCAGCCTCCTGTTTGTCACGGCTCTCGACTTCATGGGCATGGACGTCCGTCACACCTGTGGCATTGGCATTGTCTCCCTTTGCTCGTCCGATCAGGTCATGTTTCGTTTTGTTTGCCTTGACAACCTCTGGCATGTCACTCGACTTCATCCATCCGTGTCCCCTCCCTCATCCGACACTACACATGTGTTTGTCACTACTGTTCTTTCCCCCAGGCACGTGCACCTCCTCCACCATCGCCTTTACCACGTACACTCCGATGCTGGATACGGTGCACCCAGCCTGCGCTAAGACTTGATCCCTCAATTTTCCAGTGGCGTTGCCACACCCTTTGCATCAAGTGCGTCCAGGAAAAGATGCACTTAGCCTCCTACCCTACGTCCTCCTCTCAAACCACGCACCTACTAGAGCTCATCCATTCAGACTTCATGGGCCCTCTCCCGGTCGCGTCTCTTGTCAATAGTGGCCAATATCTGCTGACCCTCACAGATGACTACTCCCGTTATCGTTGGGTCGCTTGCCTCTGCAGGAAGAGCGACGTGGCCTCCGCCATCCGTGCCTGGCACCTGACGGCTGAGCGTGAGTGCGTTCGCACCCTCTGCCGTTTTTGGTCTGACCGTGGCGGCAACTACATGGGGGACACTATTGTCTATCTTGCCAGTCATGGGGTCCGTCATGAGACATCCGCCCCTGGGAAACCGTAGCAAAACGGTGTCTCCAAGGGCTGGAACCGCACCATGGCCGATGTTGTGCGCACCATGCGTGTCGAGTCCGGTTTTTCCAAGGGCTTCTTCTTTGAGGCCATGTCCTACATGACTTGGGTGTGGAACCGCATTCCCCATGGTCCTCTTCCCTGCCAAGCCACGCGGTACACATTCTCGTGCGGTCAGCAGACCAATCTCCAGCCTGCTTGTGTCTAGGGGTGCGTCGCTAGCATTTGGCTCGCCGAGGACCAGCGGGATGGCAAGCCTTCCCCTCACGTCTATTTATGTACCTTTGTTGGTATCTCGCATCAGTCCAAGACCTAGCGCTTGTGGGAACCGGTCCAAACATCATGCTGATGAGTCTCGCGATGCCCTGTTCTTTGAGAACCTCTTCCCTCGTTACCTCCCTCGCGTCTGGTCTATCTCCTCTTTGCTTCCTGCGCTCTCGTCTCGTGGGGGAGATGATTTCTGCAACGCTGCTTTGGCTCCAAAGGCACAAGTCATCCCGCTTGCATCCACACCCTCGGCAGGGGATAGCCCCAATGTTCCTCCCTCGCTGTTGACCTTGCCGCCTAGTGTTAGCTACTGATGTAGCACCTGTGGAAGAGAAGTCGTGAAACCAAAAAGCTCACAAAGGTTTTTTTTCCTTCTTCCTTTGTTGACATGTGTCATGCACCCTAAACTTAATCAGGCATACACTTCATCTTCAAGAGTACTAACGCCTCAGCATTACATCTCAAGTAGAGCTCAGGTCATCAATACCCAAGCGAGCATCAAACAAGGGTTGATTGATCAGCATGCAAGACAAGTCCTTTTATAGTCATCTGTCCACTCCTAGAACTCAAAAGCACATTCTTGGGAAGTGGCCTGAACCAGCCACATCACAAATAGACTCGCACTGTGGGCTTGACACATAAGCATCCTAGTGTCAAGGTGACAGACCAACCATGTAGCATCCAAGAAGCTACGGACTTTCTTTCTTGGAAGCTTCCATAGAAAACAAGATGTTCATGGGGCCAGGATTGAACTCATGACCTCTAACTTGGCCAAATCAAAAAAATGGCCAAGGTAACCAGTCACCCACATTGTGTACACACAGGTCATATCTCACATGACACAGAGCATAGTTAAGTCACATCATTGCAGATCCAGTGGTCATACCTCCACAAGGGGCAGAGCATTCCTGATCCGTCCTAAAACACTGAACAACGGGCAAAAACAATCTAAAAATCTCTACCTTGCGCCTTGCCTCAGTGAGCATCATCATTCATCATCACTTGCATTGACCATGCCGATACCTTGCCTACCCGCCTGGTGGAGATCCTTGTCGAGTGGCTTTGTAAGCATGTCAGCCCGGTTCAACTTGGTCCCGACATACGCAAGCTCCACTGTCTGCGTGTAGACCAAGTCTCAAGCATAGTGGTAGCGGATCTCGATGTGCTTTGTGCGCCTGGAGAGGACGGGGTTCTTGGACGTGTCAATCGCGCTCATAATGTCGATCTTGATTACCGTTGCTGTTGCATGTGGTGCCTTCATCTCAGAGAGCAAGCGTCGTAGCCACTGCATCTCTTCACATACCTTAGCCAAGGCAATGTACTCAGCTTCAGCTATTGACAAAGAGACACATTCCTACTTGCGACTTGCCCAACTGACTACACCTCCATTCAGCATACACACGAAGCCGGAGGTAGATTTTTTGTCATCAATGTTCCCTCCCCAATCAGCATCGGTATAGCACATGAGGCGGAGTGACGCGGATCCAGCGATGCCTCCAAACTGGAGCCCCACGTGCCGCGTCCCCTGAAGGTAGCGCATGATGCGCTTCACAGCCTGCCAATGAAGTGGACCGGGATTGGCCACAAACTGGCTCACCTGCCCAATAGCATGGGCTATGTCTGTTAGGGTGGCGACCATGGCATACATCAGTCTGCCAACTGCAGACTCATATGGGATGCCTAGCATGTCAGTTTTCTTTGCCTTGTTGGATGGGGGCATAGAGGTGGAGAGTTTGTACTTTGAGCTCATGGGTGTGCTGGCAGGCTTGCAATCTTCCCTGTTGTATCGTTTGAGGATGGAGTCAATGTATTTTGTCTGGTTCAGGCTAATGATAACTGCCGCCCTGTCGCGCTTGATGGCAATTCCAAGATAGAAGTCAAGAGGACCCATGTCCTTCATCTCGAATCTGCTACTCAGCTGCCCCTTGAGATCGTCTAGCAGCTTCATTGAAGAAGAGCATAGAATCAGGTCATCAACGTCCAAGGCGACCAACATAGTCCCTTTGTCGCTCTCATGCATTTACATGCTAGGGTCATTGTCACAGTGCATGAAGGACTCCTTGGCTATGAACGTGCCCATCTCCTGGTACCAAAGTCTTTGCGCTTGTTTTAGCCCATAGAGCGTCTTCACCAATCTGCACACCTTGCCCTCGGGAGCATCAATCCCCTCCAGAACCTCCATCAGTACCTCCTTGTCAAGTGTGTCGTAAAGGAAGGTTGTTTTGAAATCCATCTGGTGGACCTCCATGTTCTCGGCAGCAACAATGGCGAGCATCGACAGGATGGAAGCGAACGTCACAGCGGGAGCAAAGGTCTCATTGTACTCTTTGCCAGGCCTTTTGGAGAGCCCCTTTGCTACCACCCGTGCCTTGTACTTGTCTATCTTGCCATCATGTTTCCTTTTTACTTTGAGTACCCACTTGGACCCCACAACGTGAGCCCCGGCAGGTCTGTCCACCAACACCCATGTCCCATTCTCCTCGATGGAGCCGAGTTCACTCCAAATTGCTTCATCCCACTCTGCTTTGTCAGGCCGAGTGAGTGCCTTTGTGACAGACGTTGGCTCCTCTTGAACCAAGAATGAATAGTTGAAGCCTGTCCATTCACCCCTATCTGCGTTGTAATGTTGTCGAGGTACTTTGAGGCGTGAACTGCTCCTTGAACCTGGTGGCTGGTGCTATTGATGTGGAGGCAGAAGGTCTGGTTCGTTGTTGATGATGGGAGAGGTATCCTCCTCATGTTCCGGAGGATCGGATACGGCCGAATCAGAGTCTGATTCCTCTGAGTCATCTTCATGAGTTCCTCTCCCTGTTGCAGCACCCATCCCATGCCATTGTGCTGGTGCTTCGTCTCCCTCCTCAAGGAGAGGGAGCCACTCTCCCTGTTTTGGAGTGTTCTCAAGTTCGAGAAGCTCTCCCTTACTCGAAGACATTTTGTGGAAATCCACGTCTTTGCTGTGGATGACCTTCTTGGCTCCTTGGTCCCATATTCGATAAGATTTGTGGGCAGTGTCATAGCCGATGAAAACACACTTTATTGCTCTTGCGTCGAGCTTTCCAGGGCCCTCGCCGGCCTGGACCATGGCAAAGCCGATGCAACCAAACACCTTGAAGTTGGAGGCGTCCGGCTTCCTTCCTGAACATGCTTCTTGAGGCGTCTTCAGCTGTTGTGTCTACTTCTTCTTGTCTCTCCTTTGCAGAGCTACTTCAAGTGTGAGGTTCACAAGATAGGTAGCCGTACGTGCTGCTTCTACCCAGAACCTTCGAGGCAGCTTGGCGTCAAAGAGAATGCACCTTGTTATGCCCAGGAGGGTTGGTTCATCCTTTTTGCTATGCCGTTGCTTTGAGGTGAGTAGGGGGTAGTTTCCTGGTGTTCAATGCCCTGCAACTTGAGCCACTCCCTCTAGGATTTGTACTCTCCCCCATTGTCCGTCCTGAATGCTTTCACCTTCTCTCCACTCTGTCGCTCAACCATAGCGACAAAGGCCTGGAGATTCTCCTTCACCTTACTTTTCTTTTTCAAAAAGTGTATCCAGACTTTGCGGTTGCTGTCGTCGATGCGCATGTGAGGAGATATCTGCTACCTCCATTTGACGTGCGAAAGGGACCACACACGTCAGAGTGGATGAGATCAAGAGGTGCAAGAGCACGCGTGCCATTGCGCTTGAAGGGTTTCCTTTTTGCCTTGCCTTGAGGGCATGCTGTGGAAGTTGCTAGGAATCCAACGCAACAAACGGCGCTTGAAACAGTGCAGGTTTGAGCATGGTAGAGCCAACCCTAGGTTCCCATAGAAGCAAAACGTGCCTAAGTGCACGAGTAACAGGATATCCCCCTGTTACGGGTGAAGCTCGCTATTCGAGCTTCACCCGTCGGCCGTCGAGCAAAGCTTGCTGGCGCACCTCTAGCCTCGAGGGCGAATTTGCCCTCGAGCCCCAAAACAGCGCGGCTTAGGTCGCGATCACCTTGTGTCAAGAACTGGGTCAGCCAGTTAAGAAAACCTATCAGAGACCTACCAACATGCAAGTTTGAGGACACAACTAGGTCTGAGAGACTAAAGTGACCGAAGTGTATCTAACACCAACGTGGGACTTCTAGCAAGTGAAGAGGAGCAGGCATGGGTCGGCGGTCGACGAGAAACAGCGGAGGCACGCGGCCTGGAGGAGAAGGGCCGTGTACGTAGGCGATGGCATTACGCTCAGCCTGAGTCACCGCCGACTGCCGGGTCCACATGCACTGCACACCCACGGCCACACAAGGAAAGAAATATATACACAGGGTTATCACGCCCCCTTGGCCGAGGGTGTTGCATGCACGCCCAAGAGATGAAGTTGTGCAAGAAGGTGTGAAGCTGGGAGAGCCTTGGTGAGGAAGTCCGCAAGTTGCTCAGTCCCGCTTACCGCGCACACCCGGACCACACCAGACTCAACAGCCTCACGCACAAAGTGATGCTNAGGAAAGAAATATATACACAGGGTTATCACGCCCCCTTGGCCGAGGGTGTTGCATGCACGCCCAAGAGATGAAGTTGTGCAAGAAGGTGTGAAGCTGGGAGAGCCTTGGTGAGGAAGTCCGCAAGTTGCTCAGTCCCGCTTACCGCGCACACCCGGACCACACCAGACTCAACGGCCTCACGCACAAAGTGATGCTCGACACTGATATGCTTTGTGCGCGGATGCAACACACCATCATTGGCAGTGATGCGGTGTGCAGCAGAACTGTCATTGTGTACCGGTACAGGCCCCACAGACATTCCCACTTCTTCTAGCAGTCTGCGTAGCCATGTGGCTTCGCATGCTGCCTCACCCAGTGCCATGTACTCTGCCTCTGCCACACTACGTGCCACACATGACTGTTTTGCGCTGCGCCATGAGACGGTTGTGCCCCAGATGCGAAACATGTATCCCCCCCGACTACGTGCATGTGTGTCCCGTGCATAGTCACTGTCACAGTATCCATCAAGCAAGGGACTAGTGCCTGGGGTGAAGACGAGGCCCATCGAAGCAGTGTCCAACACGTAGCGTAACAGCTTTAGCAAAGCCTTGTGATGCACAGTGCGGGGACTTTGATTGAAATGAGCCAGAGTGTTTACTGGGCATGCAATGTCGGGTCGTGTGGTGGATGAGAGGTAGGTGAGACTGCCAACAATTTGTCTGTAGACAGTGGGGTCGGTGTCAGGTCCATAATCTGTGTTGTGTGCATCAAGCAGGTGTGCGTATACATCAGGACTCATTGGTGAATGCTGGGATGGGAGATGCTGGACTAGGCGGCCGAAGCGCTCAGTTAGGTGAGCAATGAACCGACCTTGGTGCAACGTCAGTGTGCGTGCTGTTCTGTCGCGAGTAATGGTCATCCCAAGGAAGTTGTGAGCCTTCCCAAGGTCAGTCATCCGGTAATGTGCCGTGAGCAGTGCTTTGGTGTCCTGAATGAGTGAGAGTGAAGGTGAAAGAATCAAGAGGTCATCCACATACACAATGAGCCTGACCAGAACGCGATCCACCCAACGTACAAAAAGGGAAGGATCAGACAGACTTTGCAAAAATCCCCCGACCTCAAGAGTGCGTCGAATCTCTTTGTTCCAGCACCGTGGTGCCTGTTTTAGACCATACAATGCTTTTAGTAGGAGCCATACCCTGTCCGTGCCATCCTCAAATCCCGGTGGTTGTTCCACGTACAACTCTTCATCCAGAGGACCGTTCAAGAAAGCGTTCTTGACATCCATCTGGTGAATTTCCCAGTCCTCATGTGCCGCTACCCCTAGTAGGGCATGGCTGGAGGTGTACTTGCCCACTGGTGCATACGTATCTGTGAAATCAGGATTTTGTGGCGTTGGTCGCACAGTGGAGACTGGGACAAAGATAGGTATGCTGACATACTCAGGATACTGCTCAGGAACGGTGAGTGTCGGCGCATGTTTCAATGTCTTGAACACCTTGTAGGGCATGTGTTCCATGAATGAGGCATCACGACTTTCAACAAAGGCATGGTGGACGGGGTCCCAAAATCTCCATGCCTTTGAGGCATGTGATACGCCGACAAAGGCACACCACCTACCTCGTGGGCTTAGCTTATGTTTGCGCTGAGGATCCGCAAACCAAACACATGCCATTGTGCCCCAGACCCGAGCAGGACGTAGATCAGCCTTTTGCTTGAACCATTGTTCCCACGGAGTGACAACCTTCGGCAAGGGCCCCTGGGGTACCCGATTCCACACCCAAGTGATGTATTTCACAGCCTCTTCCCAAAACCCAAAAGACAAGCCTGACTCAGCCAACAGGGTGCGCAATGCATCCCCTAATGCTCTATGCCAGCGTTCAGCCACCCATTTTGCTGGGGCGTGTAGGGTGTTGTAGTTTGGTGTACGATTCCCCTTGACTTGAGCTCAGATTCAAGGGAACCCAAGAATTCCCCTCCTCGATCCGTGCGCAGGATGCGCAGTGGACAGCCAGTTTGCCGCTCAGCAAGAGGGATCCATTCCATGATCGCTCTCTGTGCATCCACTTTGGTTTTCAGCAAGAAAGCCCAGCGAAATCGACTATAGTCGTCAGTCAGCGTCAGTACATATAGTGACGCATATTGCACCGAGGGGACTGGCATGGGTCCAGTCAGATTGGCATGCACCAGTTCAAGCGGTGCCTCACTCGCGTGTTGTGAGACTGGAAAGCTTTGGCGGTGAGCTTTTCCTTCCTGACAGTCTAGGCATGCAGATGTCTTCAAACCGTGAGGACAGTCTTGGGGACTGAGGTCGTGTGCAGGTTGATGCCTAAGCATGTCCTTGACCAGATCAGTGTTGATGTGTGCAAGTCGTCTGTGTATGAGGTCTGTGTGATGTGGGTCTGTTGTGGTCATGATGTGGGTCTGTGCTTGGTTAGAATGCAAGGCAGGAAACAGTGTTAGCCTGTACAACATGTCTGTATGCAGTGGACCGTCAGCCAAGAGTTCCCCTTGCGCATCAAAGATCATGCATTTCTGGTCACGCGTCAGTGCAGACATGCCCGATTGCCGATCGAGCTGCCCCCCCGACAGCAAGTTCACCTTAAGCCGAGGAACGTATAGGACCCCAGTCAGCCACATGACCCCACCCGACGCTTGCAAGGCGACAGCTCCAATGCCCTCAACACGCAATACTTCCCCAGACCCAGTCCTCACACCATGCACGTCGTGTGTTGCATACAAGGACACGAACAACTGACAATGCGGTGACATGTGATGTGAGCATGCCGTGTCATACAGCCATTCATGCATGGGCACTGTGTGAGATGTGGTCACGTGGGTGTACGCAAGTCGCGGACCTGACTGCTGAGTCGATGCAGTGGGCTCTGGAGAATGCACTGCAGGTGTCGCCCCCTGTGGGTCGCAAGCGGGCATAGCCTCCATGTTGTCGTACACACGCTGGGCCCATGATGGGACTGGAGCAGGTGCCATCGCGAACGACGGCTCGTAGTATGGCCCAGGGTACCATGGGGTTGGTGGCCCAGGGTACTGCTGAAACTGCTGCGGAGGCAGGCCGACCGTGGTGGCCACCACAGGCTGGAAGAGCTGCTGTCCAGGCGTGCTGTAGCCACCAGCCTGCCGATCTGCCTGACCAGGTGTCAGGTACGTCAAACGATACTGCTGCTGCTTCTGCGGCGGCTGTTATACCCTTTTCCGCCATCGGCCGGAATCGGATCTGACAGCATACAAGGATCAGCTTTGGTATACGTTTCGCTCGTTCGGTGGTATCCCGCGGATCCACACAACCTATTTCCCACCTTAGGCTTGGCTACTTGATCTATTTCTGTTTCATCGATCGGACGTCTTTCCTTAATGTTCGATAGATCATTAACCGAATCAGTGCTGGAAAATGTCACAAACAGACAATCCTTCCTATTATTGACCGGCCCCTTTCCCTACAATGATCTCTGCGATCTTCAGAGTAGCCAGTATACGTATACTTCATTCATTTACTCACTCCAATCCATCATAGAAGGTCAATCATGCACCGGATATAATGGCACCAAGTGGGAGAATTTCTTCTAATAGCTCATGATACACTGATTTGAGCAATCCACGTAATTCTGTTGATCTAAGAAAACACACGCAGTCAGTACTTTCCTTCTACCTACATGAACAACATCCTACACATCCCCAAGCAAGACACGCAAACCATAGGCCTCTCGTGTCGTTGGATCATCCACCGGCGCTGGTCCCCGCACGAGCACCATGCAGTACGTGGCGCCTTTGTTGCTCGCCCGTGGAGCGGCTCGACGTAGCTCCAATGGTCCTCCAGTGCGCCGACCTGCACGGGAAACAGCACGTATTGAGTCCTCCTCGCGTAGCCGGGTAAGCTCCTGCTGGTACCGCCGGTATGCTCGGTACGCCTCGGCCCGCTCCTCGGCCGCCTCCGCAGCACGTCGTCCGATGTCACGCGCGACCTCCTGCCAGCTCTCCACGCGGCGGGGCTCGTCGTCACGGGGAAGCCTCTGCGACCAGGGCTGCCAAAACTGCTCCACGACTCCGCCTGCGGGATGGTGCGACCATTGCATTACTCCTAGGACCGTCCGTGCGCCGAGTCGATGGGGAACATTGCAACAGCTGCAGATGGCGTAGAATGCCACGGGGGAGTCTCGGGGACCGTGCCTGGAGCTAGGTGGCTGGTGTTCCCACGGGAACTCAGGGCCAGGCCATGATGGCTCTGTGACGTGCTCCTCCGGGAGCGGCCTTCCCATTCGAGGGTGACACGCACCCACGCACGCGTACGCGCACGCACACACACACACTCTCACACACACACACACACACACACACACACACACACACACACACACACACACACACACACACACACACACACACACACGCCCCTATGCTAGCTTCTCTACTCTGGCTTGTCGCGAAACGGGACGCAGGTCCCGCTCGACGGTCTGATTCGGCCGAGGGGCAGCAATCTCTCGGCGTGGCCGGCCCCTGCTGGGCTTGCTCCTTGCATGCGGGTCTTGGCCAGGGGTCAGCACTCGTGGTCCGCCAAATGGCAAACGCCGCCTCGTCAGTCAGAGGCTGAGACGCTGAGAGTTAGTGCTGAATGGATGTTGCGGGTGGCATCAGAACTCGTCGTCGTCAGCAGCTTTTCTCATCAGCAGTCGTCTTCTTGTTGCTCCCCCTCCTCTTATCTTTTTTTTCTTCGCACCGCCTTTCCGAGGTCTTTTCCAGCTGCTCAGCCCCTCCCCTTCTGCGGCTCGCACATCAAAATGCCTTTGGATAAGGCGCCTCGAGCTCCGCTCCTCTTTTTGAGGTTCGGGCGCGACTCCGCTCCCATCAAGCCAGCCTTGGACCGCCTTCCGTTCCTCTTGGCCGGTCTGGTTGGTTCACGTCGTCTGCCGCGATATCCTTCCTCGCGCTCCGTTGCTTCCCGGAATCGAACTGTCCTCCCTGCAATTTCTTTTCCTCGCTCAAACAGTTGTTGGATGATTCGTCGACTTTTTCCTTTTCTCTTCTTTTCCTTGAACCCCGGTCCCAGCTCCTCTTCTCATTCTCCGGTGGATGAACGAAACACCATTAACAGCGGTTGCTGCTACTGCTGCTGCTGCCACGGCTACACCTGGTGCAGCTGCTGTCTCGCCATCATCTGACGTTGCAGAATGGGACATTTGCGCCAGAAATGCCCGGACTGGTTGCAGTAGCTACACCGCTGGTCCCCACGACCGCGCCCACGGCCACGTCCCCCACCGCCACCATAACCACGTCCGCCACCAGAACCACGTCCCCCACCCGAGTTGCCCCCCGCCTGTGTAAAGGCAACATGCACCGGGCTGGCAGCTGCAGTAGAGGAGATCTGATGTGTATATGTGACGCACGGGGTGGGGGTCATGTCACGAGTCTCCCCCTTCAGGACGTCCTCGTAGTTGCGCAGTTCGGCAAAGACCGCGGAGAGGTCAATAAGCTTGATCTCTGCCACTGGATGACGGCGGAAGATGTCACATCGGAATTCCTTATACTGCTCGCCAAGATGGAGTAGCACCACATCTAGCCATTCGAGGACAGAGCACGGTGCACCGAGTCCGAGCAGACGTCGTCGAATATCCATTGAGTCGTCCCAATACTCGGCTACCGGGGCACCAGGCTTGGGGTACAGGTTCCTCAACCTGTCTCGCAGAGTCACGAGAGGGGTCATGTCCTGCTCCTCTTGACGAGTAGAGAGGTGCTTCCACGCATCATGCGGCCGGGGTGCGCCACTCCGGGCATCAACTGGATCTTCTCCCCTTCCTCCAAACCGGAAATGACGCAGTGCAAGTGCCTGTGCATCTGGTAGGGCGCGCATCAAGGCGTTAAAGGCACGCAGCAACATGTGATCGGTGACTGACACCGGTGGGGGTTGGAGATAAAGATCCTCCAATCCGTACTCCGCCGCCCATGACAGGAACAAATCCTTCCAGGCCAGATAATCACGTGTGCCTAGCTGGGGAGGGGAGAGCTCCTTCCCCAGGCCAAGCTACGCCATGGTCTCCGCAGTGAGGGTCACTGCCGGCACGTTAGCGTTGTCACCACCCTCAACTTCACTCATTGTGGCGTTTTCTCCTACTCTGTGCTTCTCACTGGCTCAGGCAGGTCCTTGGACTCGCTCTCTAGCACTGTAGACCTATTGTCCGGCCCAGGGAAATTTCGGCAGCAATTCGCCGGGCCCACTTTGGGCCCAGATTTCTGCCAAGAGCCCTAGGCTCTATGGGATCGCCTTCAGGGTGTCCTTGAGACCCTGTAGCCCCAAACCGCCCACCCCAGACACCCTGCCCAACCCACAAACCTGCGGATGGGCCCACTAGGGTGGTCCAAGGGGAGGACGTTGCTCCTCCCCACACTCTCTCGCCGTCCCAAGGGCCCGGCCCACGCGCGCGGCCCTGCTAGGCCTCTTCGACCTCAAGCAGGGCCCTTTCGTCACCCTTGGGTGGCCTGTTCGCCTGCCAACGGCTCGCGGACTCGAGCCGAACTCGCGCGCCACCTTGGCCGCCACCCTTTTCGGCTCCTACCATTGCTCCTTGCACTGCGCAGGCCCGGGAAAGCACTCTGATACCATGTGGAAGTTGCTAGGAATCCAACACAACAAACGGCGCTTAAACCAGTGCATGTTTGAGCATGGTAGAGCCAACCCTAGGTTCCCATAGAAGCAAAACGTGCCTAAGTGCACAAGTAACAGGATATCCCCCTGTTACGGGTGAAGCTCGCTATTCGAGCTTCACCCGTCGGCCGGCGAGCAAAGCTCGCCGGCGCACCTCTAGCCTCGAGGGCGAATTCGCCCTCGAGCCCCAAAACAGCGCGGCTTAGGCCGCGATCACCTTGTGTCAAGAACTGGGTCAGCCAGTTAAGAAAACCTATCAGAGACCTACCAACATGCAAGTTTGAGGACACAACTAGGTCTTAGAGACTAAAGTGACTGAAGTGTATCTAACACCAACGTGGGTCTTCTAGCAAGTGAAGAGGAGCAGGCATGGGTCGGCGGTCGGCGAGAAACAGTGGAGGCACGCGGCCTGGAGGAGAAGGGCTGTGTGCATAGGCGATGGCATTACGCTCAGCCTGAGTCACCGCGGACTGCCGGGTCCACATGCACTGCACACCCACGGCCACACGAGGAAAGAACTATATACACAGGGTTATCACATGCCTCACATATGATCCCGGCTCCCTCCGCCTCATCACCTAGCTCCATCCCACGCACTAGCTCCTGCTTTCCCATGAGCTCCAATGTGCGATGAGCCATGTGCCCAAAGTGCCTATACCACAGGTTCTCGGAGGATGTACACAGGCTATAATGAACAGTCCCGGTGGTTGCATTTGCTTGCGGTTTTGTTGCCGAATCATCTGCTGCCAGTGCTTCCGCTGTTCCAACATGTCCTTCCTTATCTGAGTCTGCATCGCTGCTCTCCTCGTCATCACTCCCAACCGAAGATTCAGCTATTGAAGTTGTCGTTTTGGTCTACAAGATGTAGAGTCTATCAACGTGAGGAACCTGTGCGACAACCTTCTTGGCAGAGTAGGAGATGTTGATGTCCTTGGTAGGGACTATCACCGCTTCCTTCTCTGTGAAGACCACTGTCATGCCATAGTCAGTTATCTTAGAGACGGAGAGCAGGTTGGCTGTGAAGGAGGGACAGTAGACCATCCCCTCTAGCTTGAGGTCGGAATCTCCACCGTTGACACCCACTGTGACCAGCTTGTCACCAATCCCCTCAGCTGCCTCAACCTTGCCATTGGTGACTCTGAAGTTCTTGTTGTATGGAGCAAGAGAGATGAAGTCTCTCTTCTTGTAAGTGGTGTGCTCGCTTGTGCCTGAGTCAATGCCGTAGGCTCCTGGCCTGAGCATCGCCCTCCCTTTGTTGGAGGCACACTCAGCCATCAAGCTTGTGGGATCCTTCCCACCATTTCCCCCTCACCATTCATCCCCATCTCCTCCCTCTCTCTTGGCTGCACGACACTCTCGAGCCCAGTGTCCAGCCTTGCCACAGTTATGGAAGTTTCCTAGGCGCTTTGCACCCCTTCCACTGTTGCTAGTGCTGTTGTTTCCCTTGTACCCAAAGGAGGAGGTATTTCGAAAGGTGCCGCTGCTCCATGAGGCAAAGACAGCCATGTTTACTTCACTCCTACTACGACGCATGGCTTCATTCCGCACATTCTCGGAGATGGTGGTGTAGGAAACTAGATCTTCAGTCCACCCTCTAATCACCGCTATCATGGGGCCCCAGATTTCCGGCAGCTTCATCAGAAAAATCATGGCCTGCATATTGGATTTCATGTCCCACCCCATGCCGGTGGCTTGTTGCAAGAGCATCTCAAACTTCTGCATAAAGGCGGAGACATCGTCCCCTTCACCAAGCCTCATGCTAATAACGTTTCGTAGAATGAAGAGACAGTTGGCAAGTGAGGAGGACTGAAACACCTTGCCAAGTTTGGCGTATGCCGTGGCTGCCACTGTACAACCGCTCATGTGTGCAAGGAGTGAGGGTTGTATGGAGGACACAAGAATGGCAAGAGCCTTCTTGTTGAGCTTGACCCATGCCACAAGGTCAGCACCCTCCTCCTTTGGTGCTGGGATAGTTCTGTCAAAATATCCTAACAGATCTCTGTCATCCATGATGATCTCAAACGGCCACTTCTAGAGCGCAAACCCCTCTCCATCAAACTTGACGATGGGGGAATGATTCCCTAGTTCCCCTGTCCCTACCATCCCTACAACTACAACTGCTACAACTTCTGCACCTGTTGTTGATGCCGATGAACCTGTGTTTCAGGCCATAATAGGTTGTTGGTGAGAAGAGGAAACTGCTTCCCTTTTTCACGATGGCCGTTGCAAACAGATAT
Source organism: Penium margaritaceum (assembly GCA_023375785.1). Taxonomy (NCBI): domain Eukaryota; kingdom Viridiplantae; phylum Streptophyta; class Zygnematophyceae; order Desmidiales; family Peniaceae; genus Penium; species Penium margaritaceum. The sequence continues at coordinate 25,362 of SZWC01004053.1, forward strand.
AGGCTGATGTAGGCTGATATAGGCTGATGTCAGCTCCCAAGGTAGAAAGGTGCAGATGTGTTGCATTCCCCTCCTGCTGATATTGTTCTACAAACAGAGAAGTTGGGTGAGAGCGAAGGCTCTCTCACTACTTGTGACCTAGCGGTTGCGCGCGTGAAAATTCCCTAACCAGAGGAGTGGGCCCATAACTCTTTGTTAGCTACTGAGCTAACACCTCTGGCAGCGAAGCCGCAAAACCGAAAAGCTCACAATGGCTTTTAGGCCTTCTTCCTTTGTTGACATGTGTCGTGCACCCCAAACTTAATCAGGCATACACTTCAACTTCAAGAGTACTAACTCCTTAGCATTACATGTCAAGAAGAGCTCAAGTCGTAAATACGCAAGAGGGCATCAAGCAAGGGTTGATTGATCAAAATGCAAGACAAGTCCTTTTATAGTTGTCTGTCCACTCCTAGAACTCAAAAGCACATTCCTGGGAAGTGGCCTGAACTAGACACGTCACCAATAGACTCGCACTGTGGGCTTGACACATAAGTATCCTAGTGTCAAGGTGACAGACCAACCATGTAGCGTCCAAGAAGCTACGGACTTTCTTTTTTGGAAGCTTCCATAGAAAACAAGATGTGCATGGGGTCAGAATCAAACTCATGACCTCTAACTTGGTCAAATCAACAAAATGGCCAAGGTAACCACTCACCCACATTGTGTACTCACAGGTCATATCTCACATGAGACAGAGCATAGTTGAGTCACATCACAGCGGATCCAGGGGTCATACCTCCACAAGGGGCAGAGCATTCCTGATCCGTCCTTGAAAACTGAACAAGGGGTAAAAACTATCAACACCTAGTTCCCCTGCCGCTGATGCTGCGCGCCCGTCAGAGACGGATTCCTCCACAGAGTCCTCAGCCCAGCCTAACCCCTTGTCTGACCCCCTTCCGGCCTCCGATGCACCCACCCCCATGGATCCGCCCATGGATCGGACCTGGCGCCTATCCCCGTCTTGCCACATCGTCCTTGCCCGACTCCCTCTGTCGTCACTGGCACCCCGGCGCACCAGGTCTACTCTCGTACTCCTGCTAGCATTCTACAGGCTCGTAAGCCGGCGTAGCCCCTGGTTCCTTGTACCAAGACCCCCCATCTAGTCTGTAGCACACCCGTCGACACACCTTCCTCCCCTTACACTGTTGTGAGTGTTGAGCCCGGCATCAAGGTCCTTGGCCTAACGGCCCTTGGCCTCGTTGCTCAAGATATTCACCCACGCTCGGCCCGGGGCTATGTTCTCATCTCCCAGAAGCATCGTTGTACGGTCTTTGCCACTCTGGCCCAGGCTCCTGGAGGACTTTGCGCTGCCCGTGTGCTCAAGGCACGGCCTTCCCCACTAGCACCCAACCAACAGAGCCTACGTGAGGCCCGTGCTGCTCCCGATGCAGACCAATAGGAGGCCGCCTGTCTAGAGGAGCTCGCTGCCACATTTATGGTTAATCGCCTCTAAAAAATACACTCTTCATAGAGTGTACATGTCACATGTATGCCTCTGGAAATTTCATGGTACCTTCATGGAAGTTACATTACAATTTACCTTTCTACGTATGTTCATACATATAAGCATGTATTTGTATGATTTAACATGCGAACGTTCTTGGAAGGCTTGTAATTAAGTTTTAAACACTCAACAAGTACCATGCTTTCTTTTACCACAACTCAATTTACAGTTCGCTTACACAGACGTACATTTGTACTTAGACATTTAAAGTGCTACTAGTGTAACGACTTACAACGCCTATTCTTGGATGCGGAATTTGACAGAAAGATAAAGGACACGGTGTTACATTCAGTGGTTGAGGTCTTTTTCTTTTTCCTTGCCCGGGCTCCTGCTGGACCCTGTGGTAGCGGGGAGCACACTCTTCCAATACACTTTACTCTTTTGGAGGAGGGGGGATCTCCGGCTCCCATGTTGCCCTCCCCCCTCCAAACAAGTAAAGTGTATTGAAGGAGTGTCTATGATCTGTGTATCTTTTGGACATGTGGAAAATACATGAAGTGTACAATATACTTAGTGTATGTTTTACATTTCCTTGAGATACACAGATCATATACACTCCCTTAATACGCTCTACCCTTCTTTAGGGGGGGCGGGATATCCAGCTCCCACATTGCCCCCCCCTCTAAACAGGCAAAGTGTATCGGACGAGTTTCTATGATCTGTGTATCTCATGGACATGTGGAAAACACACTAAGTGTATAATACAATTGGTGTATTTTTCACATGTCCGTGAGATACACATATCATATACACTCCCTGAATACACTTTTCCCTTTTCTAGGGGGGGAGGATCTCCCGCTCCCATGTTGCCCCCCCCCCCTCCAAACAGGTAAAGTGTATTGGGGGAGTGTATATGATCTGTGTATCTCACGGACATGTGAAAAATACACTAATTGTATAATACACTTGGTGTATTTTTCACATGTCCATGAGATACACAGATTATAGACACTCCTCCAATACACTTTACCTGTTTGGGGGAGGGAGGGGCAACATGGGAGCTGATATGATATGGGTATCTCACGGGCATGTGAAAAATACACTGAGTGTATTGTACACACGTAGTGTATTTTTCACATGTCCATGAGATACACAGATTATAGACACTCCTCCAATACACTTTACCTGTTTGGGGGAGGGAGGGGCAACATGGGAGCTGGAGATCTCCTCTCTCCAAAAGAGTAAAGTGATCGGGGGAGTGTCTATGATCTGTGTATCTTACGGACATGTGAAGAATACACTAAGTGTATCATACACTTAGTGTATTCTTCACATGTCCGTAAGATACACAGATCATATACACTCCCTGAATACACTTTTCCCTTTTTTAGGGGGGGGGGAGATCTCCCGCTCTCATGTTGCCCCCCCCCCCCCCCCCCCACAAGTAAAGTGTAATGGGGGAGTGTCTACGATCTGTGTATCTCACGAACATGTGAAAAATACAGTAAGTGTATAATACACTTAGTGTATTTTTCACATGTTCATGAGATACACAGAGCATGTACACCCCCCTAATACACTTTTCCCTTTTTTAGGGGGGGGGGGAGATCTCCCGCTCTCATGTTGCCCCCCCCCACCTCCAAACAGGTAAAGTGTATTGGAGGAGTGTCTATGATTTGTGTATCTCATGGACATGTGGAAGATACACTGTGTATAATGCACTTAGTGTATTTTTCACATGTGCGTGAGATACACAGATCATATACACTCCCCTAATACACTTTGCCCATTTGGAGGGGGGGGATATCCGGCTCCCATGTTGCCCCTCCCTCCCCCAAACAGGTAAAGTGTATTGGGGAGGTGTATGATCGGTGTATCTCACAGACATGTGGAAAATACACTAAGGGTATGATACACTTAGTGTATTTTTCACATGTCCGTGAGATACACATATCATATACTCTCCACTAATACACTTTGCCCTTTTGGAGGGAGGGGGATCTCCGGCTCTGATGTTACCCCCCCCCCTCCAAAGAGGTAGGCAAAGAATATTGGGTACATTGGAATTCAAATCTTACAATAAAGAAAACCCTTGAATTATGAACGCTGAAAATGTATTCCCATAACACACATTGTTTGGTGAACACGTATCTTTGAACCGTAAGGATACCTCCTAGAAGCTTCCTGTATATATATATATATATATATATATATATATATATATGTATGTAACACATAGATCATGCAGTCTATAAAAGAGGAACAATTAACTATACCTCCACTGCCATCATCAAGCACGCAGTTTACGAGCTCGTGGAGCTTCTCCCTGGTCGCAAGGCCATAGGGGCAAAGTGGGTGTTTTGCCAAAAGTGGAAGTCAGATGACACCCTGGACAAGTACAATGCCCGACTCACCGCCAAGGGCTTCTCCCAGGTTGCTAGAGTTGACTTTGACCAGGTCTTTGTCCCAATGGACCGTTTCACCACCAGCCAGGCGCTCTTCAGCCTAGTCGCACAGCATGGTTGGGAACTCACCAGATGGTCGTGATCAACGTCTTTCTTCACGGTGCTCTCGATGGTGAGGAGCTCTACATAATCCAATCCCCTGGCTTTCAGGATAGGACATGCCAAGTCTGGCGAGTGTAGAAGGCCGTGTATGGCCTCAAGTAGCCTCCTTGGTGCTGGAACATTGAGATCAGCCATACCCTCCTGAAGGGAGGATCTCTCTCCACCACCATAGACCCGGCACTCTTCATAGCGCTCCTGGAACTCCCTTCGCTGCAATCCTCATTTACGTAGATGACCTACTCATTGGATCTCCTGACCTTGCCACTGTCGAGCAGGTGAAGGTCTTGTGAAAAGCGACCTACAAGATGAAGGATCTCGGGCTAGCGCAAGTGTTTCTCCACATGGAGATTGATCGCAATCTCATGCACGGCATCATGCGGATACATCAAGTAGCGTACGTTCAGACTCTCGCTGACCGCTTCACCGATATCCTGACCACTATCCCCAGCACCTCCAACCTGATGAGCCCAGACGGGCAGGCGAAGCTGAAGGCTACTGACGCCAGCACCTTAGGTGTAGTGGTGGACATCATGGCATTCCTCTACGTCATCCGGTAGCTTATGTTTCTGTCCACCACCGCAAGGGCCGACATCGCCTTTGCCGTGAATGTCCTTCTCCACATCTCACACACCCCACAACAGATGCACCTTGATGCAGTTGTCCGCATGTTGCAATGTGTGGTTTCCAATCCATGCCTAGGCCTCAAATTCCATTGGCACCCATCTGTGGTGGCCGTAGGCTACATTGAAAATGACTAAGCATGGAGCCCAGATGGGAAGAGTCGCACTGGTTTTCGTATCAGAGGTACGACAGTGTCATGGCATAGGAGGAAGCAAGGGTGGGTCGCACGTAGCACAACAGAGGCAGCGTACGTGGCTTAGGACGCTGGTGCATGTGAGAGTGGGTGGCTGCGTCATTTATTGAGTGAGTTCCATCAGCCTCTGTCGTTCATCACCTTGCATTGTGACAACAAAAGTGCCGTGCGGCTGTCGAAAACAATAGTGTCCACAGTACACGCACGAAGCACATCAATGTTGAGTATCACTACGTGCGTTCCTTGTTGCATGCGGACAGCGTTCACATCGTGTGGGTCGAGAATGTGAAGCAGTTGTCTGACTTCCTAACCAGGGCGCTGAAGCGCAACTCGTTCAAGAATGCTTTGAGTATGGTCGGATTGCAACCCTGAGTGCATGCGGTTTGACTCTTCCCTGCATGGGTTCTCGTCGCTCATCCTCGTTGCACATGTGATCTGTCTCCTCTCGTTCTTACACTGCGTGTTGGGTCAGGGAGCATGGGGGAGCACTACTTCTGTGCGCTCATGTAAACTGACACCTTTGGTTCATCGGGGAGTGTTGTTGTTTGATATGTGCACTACCTCATTGACTCACATTGTGACTACTAGGCTGGTGTACATGCTCGTGCAGACGGCTGTCTAGATGGGCGTTGATGCCGACGGTGGATGTGTCGTTGTGAAGCTGAGCATGTGATTCTCCTCCTCATTGTGCTTCTGATACTACACCCTCGCATGACCAGCTCCATTGGCAGCTACCCTTGGCTGTCACGTCATCACTAGTCGTAGTTGGCTCTCAAGAGCAGTGTAGTCAGCGCCTGAGTTCAAGCAGCCGTAACTCCTTGCAGCTATTTTTCTTGTTGATTCTGACTGCACGACTGGATTTGCAGCATGGTTATTTTCGTATGGTCCAGTTTTTAGGCAAAACGGACAACGCCCGATTTTTGGGTTGTCTCGTGTTTGGCAGGTCTCACCAAGGAGAATTCTGCCAGACTGGATATTACTAGGATTTTCTTGGTTGGCTGGTTTTCTGAGTAACAAGGCTCGCAGAGCTGAGGTGAGGCTGAAACTGAGAGGGGTGTCAGTTAAGTTGCTTATTCTTCTTTCCTAATCAGTCATTGCTTCATTCCACCTGCTCTCTGGCGCTAACTCTGGCGCGTGCACTTTTGAGTAACAAACCAGAGCTCTCAGACTTAGACTCTATTGCCTAAAAACTCAACCATACCAAAATAGCCACAGTGCAAACACAGTCGTGCGTTCAGAATCAGCAAGAAAAATAGCTAGGAGGAGTTACGGCTGCCCGAACTCGGGCGTCCACTACATTGTTTCAGAGAGCCAACCACGAATATTGATTATGTGACAGCCAAGGATAGGTGCCAATGGAGCTGGTCGTGCGAGGATACAGCATTAAAAGCATGAGGAAAAGGAGAACCACACGCTCGGCTTAACGGCAACACGTCCACTCTACCAAGCAGCGCCCAATCAGCTTTAGTGTCCATCTAGTCAGTCATCTGCACAAGCATGTACACCAGCTGGGAGGTCACAGCATGAGTCAGTGAGGCATTGCACAGATAAAACAACAACACTACCCCATGATCCAAAGGCGTCCGTGTACATGAGCATGCAAAAGTGATGCTCCCCCATGCTCCCCGACCCAAGACTCAGTGCAAGAACAAGAGGAGAGAGATCACATGTGCAACGAGGATGAGCGACGAGAACCCATGCAGGCGGAACAGTCTCTCCACACGCATTCAGGGTAGCAATCCGACCATACTCATAGCCTTCTTGAATGAGTTTCGCTTCAGCGCCTCAGTGAGGAACTCAGCCAACGGCTTGATAATCTTGACCCACAAGATGTGAACGCTTCCCTCATGCAACAAGGAACGTACATAGTGATAGTCAATATTGAGGTGCACGCGCATGGTGGACCATCGTTGTTGGCAATTGCGGCGGTACTCTCGTTGTCACGATGCAAGGTGATGGACGACACAAGCTGACGCAACTCATCCAAAAAACGACGCGACCACACACTCTCGCATGTACCAGCCTCCAAAACCTCGTACTCTGCCTTTGTTGTACTCTGTGCGATACACCCTTGCTTCCAACTACGCCATGAAACTGCCGTACCCCCAATGAGAAAAATCCAAGTGCGGCTCTTCCCATCTGGCTCCATGCCCAATCGCTTTCAGTTTAGCCCACGGCTACCACGGACGGCTACCGACGGAATGTGAGGCCTCGACGTGGGGTGGAAACCACATACCGGAACACGCGGGCGGCTGCATCAAGGTGTAGCTGGTGTGGGGCATGTGAGGACTGGATGAGGACATTCACGGAAAAGGCGATGTTGGCCCGTGTGGTGGTGGCAAGAAACATGAGTGACCCAATGACGCAGAGGAACGCCATGATATCCATCGCTACACCCAAGGTGCTGTACTCAGTAGCCTTCAGCTCTGCCTGCCCGTCTAGGGTCATCTGGGTGGAGGCGATGGGGACAGTGGTCAGGAGATTGGCAAAGCAGTAAGCAAGAATCCGAATGTACGCTACTTGATGTACCCGCATGATACCGTGCATGAGATCGCGCTCAATCTCTATGGCAAGAAACACTTGCGCCGGCCCAAGATCCTTCATCTTGTAGGTTGCCTTCAAGAACTCCTTCACCTTCTTGACAGCGGCAAGGTCTGGAGACGCGAAGAGTAGGTCGTCCACATAGACAAGGATCGCAGCAAAGGGAGTCCTAGGAGGATTGATGAAGAGTTTCAGGTCTGTAGTGCTACAGACAAATCCACCCTTCAGAAGGGTATGCCTGATCTCGATGTTCCAGCACTGAGGAGACTTCTTGAGGCCATACAGGGCCTTCCAGAGTCCCCACACTCGGCCCGTCCCATCCTCAAAACCAGGGGGCTGGGTCATGTATTGCTCCTGAAGAAAGGTGTTGCTCACGTCCATCTGGTGGATCTCCCAACCATGTTGTGCGACTAGGCTTAAAAGCACCCTGATGGTAGTGAAACGGCCAACCGGGGAAAAGACTTGGTCGTAGTCAACTCCAACAACTTGGGAGAAGCCGTTGGCGGTGAGCCGGGCCTTGTAGTTGTCCAGGATGCCCTCTGGCTTCCACTTTCGGTGAAACACCCACTTTGTGCCTATCACCTTGCGGCAAGGGGTGAGTTCCACAAGCTCGTACATTGCGTGCTCGTTGATAGCAGCAAGATCCTCCCGACATGAAGCCTCCCATTGGTCTGCGTCGGGAGCGGCACGGGCTTCATGTAGGCTCTGTTGGTCGGGTGCCAGTGGGGAAGACCCTGTAGTCCACACATGGGCAGCGTAAAGTCTCGCAGGAGCCCGGGAGAGGGTGGCGGTGACCCCACAGCGATGCTCCTAGTAGATGAGAGCGTAGAAAAGGGCTAAGCCTGGGTGAGTTTCCCAGCCAAGCAAGGAGGCCAAGGGCCATCAAGCCAAGGACCTTGATCCCGGGTTCACTGCTCACAACAGTGTAAGGGGAGAAAGGTGTGTTGACGGGTGTGCTGGAGGCTGACTGGGGAGCCCTGGTGCGAGGACCCGGGGGCGACGTTGGCTTACAGGGCCGAAGAATGCCACTAGGAGCGCGGGTGTAGACCTTGTGTGTTAGGGTGCTAGTGAAGGAAGAGGGAGCACGGCGAGGAGAAGGTGGCAAGGTGGGGTCAGGCGCCGGGTCCGATGTCGGGGAACCGCTAGACACGGGCCGGTCCACGGGGTTGAGTGCATCGGAGGCCGGAAGGGGTTAGCCAAGAGGTCAGGCTAGGCCAAGGAATGAGCGAAGGACTCTGTCTCTGACCGGTGCATGGCATTGTTGGTAGGGAAACTCGGCGGCGAGGTGGATGGCAAGGGAGGAGCATCCGGGCCATCCGCAGTGGGGGTGTGGATGCAGGCGAGACGACTTGTACCTCTACAGCCAGAGCGGCGGCGAAAAAAACATCACCCCAATGTTATGATAGCAACGGAAGTAGAGGGGAGATAGACCGGATATGAGGAAGGTCACCATGGAAGATGTCCTCAAAGAACAGGGCATCACAGAACTCAACAATACAATGCCGGATAGGGCTCCAAAAGGGCCAGGCCTTGGAGTGACACGCGACACCGACGAAGGTACAGAGACGGTCGCGAGGGGCAAGCTTGCCATCCCGCTGCTCTCGGCAAGCCAAATGCTGGCTACGCACCCCCAGACATGAGCAGGCTTAAGATTGGCGCGCTGACCATACCACGATGTGTACGGCGTGGCTTGGCGGGGAAGGGTACCATGTGGAATGCTGTTCTCCACCCCGATCATGTAGGATATGGCCTCAAAGAAGCAGCCCTTGGACAAACCGGACTCGACACGCATGGTGTGGACAGCATCAGCCATGGTGCGGTTCCAGTGCTTGGAGACACGAATCTGCTGATTCGTGTCTCCATGGTGTGGGGTCCGTCACGCGACGTTCGTCCCTGGGACGAACGTCGCGTGACGGACCCCATGACTGGCGAGATAGGAAGTAGTGTCCCCCATGAACTCGCCGCTGTGGTCAGACCGAAAACGGCAGAGGGTGCAACCGCATTCGCGCTCAGCTGCCAGGTGCCAGGTACGGATGGCAAAGGCCACGACGTTCTTTCGGCGGAGGCAGATGACCCAGCGAGATGGGAGTATTCCTTCGCAAGGGTCAGCACATACTGGCCACCCTTGACCACAGATGCAACCCAGAGAGGGCCCAAGAGGTCCGAGTGGACAAGCTCCAGTGGGTGAGTGGCAGGAGAAGAGGACGTAGGGTAGGAAGCTCGGTGCATCTTGCCCATGGCACACTCGATGCGCTCCGTACGGCAAGGCCATTGGAAAGTGGAGGGATCAAGTACGAGCACGGGTCGGATGCGGAGCATGTTATCGACAACATCAGAGTGTATGTGGCAAAGGCGTTGGTAAAGGAGGTGCACGTGCTAGGGGGAATAAACACTAGTGACAAACACATAAGCAGTGTCGGACGAGTGAGGGGACACGCATGAAGGAAGTCGAGTGACATACCAGAACGACAAACAGCATAGAACATGACCCGACCGGACGGGCGAAAGGAGACAGTGCCAATGCCACAAGAGTGACGGACGTCCATACTCATGAGGTCTAGAGCCGTGACAGACAGGAGGCTGAGTTCCAAACCCGGCACAAACAACACATCAGTCACGAAGACGTCATCGAATGGGCTGAAAATGAACAACGCCGACACCACGGGCCGGCAAGATCTGCCCGATCCTTTTCCGGACACTGTGAACATTCCCAGTGGGACCAAGCATGCTGAACGCCTGGCCACAGGACGTCATGTGATGCGTGGCCCTAGAGTCGATGGTCCAGGTGCCATTGGGGTCGCGGACTGAGGCCATGACATTATAGTGAGCGACGAAACAAGATGCAGGAAGGGAGACAGAGGCCGTAAGCTGAGCAGACGCGACAGAGGAAAAACGATCATGCCTGGCATCCAACCAGGAAATATCATCTAAAGCCGGCCCCGAAGGGCAACCGGCAGCTTCCCTGAGGTCTCCTTGTAGGTCGTTCTCTGTCTGGCAATGGGAGACCTTTTGACTAGCAGTCACACAACTCGTTCTTCCCTGGGGAGGAGGTGTGATGCCCTGCTGCGTGGTGATGAAGCTCTACAGCTAGCGGATCTGAGCGGCGGAGTCGATGAGCTCCACGGACTGCGGGGTCACAGCTCTTGACGGGGGATACCAGCTCCACTAAGACGGAGGCTGTGGGTAGTACACCGGCGACGCAGGAGCGTAGTGTTGCTGCTGTAGCGGTACTGCATACGGTTGTAGCTGCAATGGGACATATTGTTGCTGCTACAACGAATGAAGAAGGGAGAGAAGAAGCTGCAGTTGAGGCTTAGGAGCCGCCTGCAGGGTGGAGTAGGTGGTGGTCACAGTGCTGCTAGGGGAGAAGGGAGGGCCTGTCCTAGCAACAGAGGTGCCAAGGCGATGCTCACATTGATGGCGTAAGGCTCCGACAATGCGGGCCTCGCCATTAGGGATGGGCCACGTGTACCACCCGTGCCCCATCTGGCCACAATTGTGGCAAGTCAGGATAGTGCCACCGGATGAAGACTACTACCCCTTGCCCTTGCCCTTCCCGCCCTTCTTTTCGCTGCCCTTGGCGCTGGTAGAGCTGGAAGCGCTAGGGGGGAGGGGTGGAGGAGCTGTCGGAGGTGGCAGCTATGGTTGCAAAAGAGCCATCACTCTGAAGCTGTGTGTCCCTGTGCGCTTCCTCCACACTGAGGAAGAGGTCGTCCGCCCAGGTCATCAAAGTGCCCCAGGCCGCCAACGCCTTGAGGATGGGTAGGCCGTAGGGGACAAAGATGTCCTCAAACTCAGGAATGGCACCATTCTTGATGGTGAGCAGGGCAGCAAGTGGGGGAGGTGCGGCTATCTTGAGCCGGTGCAGGACATCGTGTGCATTGCGCCAGTAAGTGGTGAAGGACTTGGACTCCATCGTGTGAAGGGAGCTGGAATCCTTCAGGAGGCGGCTGATAGCTGCCTAGCCCGAGGTACAATACGGCCACATCAGCGTTTCCTAAGCCCACCGGGGGTCAGCGCTGGTGTCATGAGTGGCATCATCAAGAAACGGCTCCAGAGTGGTAGGGTCAGCATCGGGTGCGGCAAGTATGAGTGCGCGGACGGCGCGGCCCGCTTCAAGCGTGTGCTTTGGGATAGCTTCGTCATGCGGAAGGTTGTAGTACATCCACAGGCCCTCCACCTGTGCATAGATGCTGTAGAGTAGTTCCCAAGATGAGAACTGCTCATCTCCGACGAGGATAGGAGGAGGGGTCTGGAAGTCCTTGCGCCAAGAGGAGCCGGCCGTTCCAGTGCCTAGGACGCTAGTAATTGTCTGCTACTGTTGCTGCACTATTGTTTACGCCGTCGCAGTCAGAGCAGGATCAGGCTGTCCGGGGACGATAGTCTGGATGATGCTGGTTGCTGCAAGCATCTGGTGCAACTGTTCAACCTCGGGCTGCACATCTACTATGGGATCTGTAGCGGGCGGTCTGCAGAGCTAACCTGCGTGCCGACAGCATTATCCTGGCTGGGCATTGTTGCTGCTGCTGAGGCTGCAGACGCCTTTGCCGTCGTTGCGGCTACTACTGCTGCTGTTGCTGCTATCACAGTTGCTACTATCGTTGTTGCTATTGCCGCTACCGCTACTTTTGCTGCTGCTGCTGCCGCTGCCGCAATTGCTCTTACTGCTACTGCTGCTGTTATTGTTGCTGCTGCGGCTGCTAGTACCGCTGTTGCTACTACAGCCCCACGCCGGGTTGGTGCACAGTCTCCCCTCAGTTAAGAGCTGGATGATGAAACTGGTCAGAACAAAAATCTGACTGCGTTTCTTGTGATTTGGGATGGTGGCAAAGATTGACCTCCAGTCCAGAAATTGACTGTGCTGAAGTTTTAAATTTTAAAACTTCAGCACTTAAAATTCAAGGTTGTCCAAATCAAGAGAAATTTGGACCACAGGTGTGCCTGACTGTGCTGAACACATTGGTGGAAGCCTTGGCTTGAAAGGGTGAAAAAGGTGCCAAAACAATCTAACTTTCTGTTCAGCTCAAAATGTTTGAAAAATCTGGATCTGCGACCCGAGACGATTAATGCTGGATGCTACAGACCACAAAATGAGCTGAGTACCGTGGCTATAGAAATCTTGTGACCTAAGCTCTCCAACAAGCCCATGCGCACAATTGTTTATGTCCACTTGAGCCCAGTGTAGTCAAGCGTACGGGACCCAAACCAGGGGTATTTCACTTCGAACTTGTGAGTTTGCACGAGTTTTCCATCTTCTAAACTCGAAGTTTGTCATGAAAAAACCTTGAGATTATGTTTTTCATTCTCGCGCAAAATCTTTGCGTGCAAGGCACGCTGGCGAATTCGTGCCATGGTCCTCTCTCGCTCTCCCCCTCACCCTCGCTCCCCTTATCCCTCATCCTCGCTCGCTCGGTTGCGAGGAGGGTGAGCGAGGGCAAGGGCACGAGGCCATGAGGCCTCGCCCTCGAGGCTCTTGTGACCCCTCAGCCACTGATCGGGCCGAGGCCGCGATCGGCGGCTGGCAGCTTGTTGGCTGGTGGCCGGCAGCTTGTTGGCTGGTGGCCGGCAGGTTGCTTGGCTGGCCGCCGGCCGGCAGCCAGCTCGCCGGCGGCCAGCAAACAGCTGGCCGTCGGCCAGCCCTCGCTAACGCGAGGGATGGTGCGCAACCACCCCTCGCTTCAGCAAGGAGGGAGGGTCAAACTGGCCCTCCCGCTACATTCCTCCCCACTTTTTCTGAACCGTCTCGGTTCATAAACAAGCATGATTGACAGATAATGAGTCATCAACATTGTGAAAGAAGTTTAACAATTTCAATCACCAGCTAAACATGAACACGTGCCTGGCACTTGGACCATAGTTGCAGCTTGTCGGTCAACAAGGCTAGTGGCCTCCCCCCTTTAGGCTGGAGCGTCCACGCGACAACCATGTTGGGTGTCCCCAACCTCCTATGGTCGCAGTCCATGAATGCAGCCTTGTGGGAATGTTGTTCACGTTTTCTACATTTACGTAGTGCCCCCTAACACGAGTCGATCTATGCAAGCTGCTAGCTTGTTCCAATGCTCGTTGACCATCCCTGTGGGCAACTGAGATTCGGGCTCCCATGAGTTATGTTCAGGTCCAGACCCAGCCCAATGAATGAGGTATTCCCTAACAACCTGCGACCTAAATGTACGCTCTCGGTGCTGGAGTAGACGAAGAACCTTTTATTGGCCGTCGACAGCAAGGACTGCCGGTGGTGGCGGAATGGTTCCCTCTGCCGTGTATGAAGTCAACAGGCTTACATGAAACACATCATGTATCTTCATACTCGACGGAAACAGCAATCAGCATGTCACTTGCCTGATGCGTACAATGATGGAAAATGGCCCAATCCACTTTGGTAGAAGTTGTTCGCGCCCCTGGCCACTTAAGCCGAAGATTCTTAGTGCTAAGAAGCACTTTGTCACTGATGTCAAACGAGACCTCACCACGACTTTTGTCAGCAAATGCCTTGCCCTTTGCCTCCTATAACAATGAGTCTATTCGCTCGGCAAAGGCTTGAACAGAAGGAACATGTCCTCCTATACTCCCACTCTTCACCTATGAAGAGAGCACCACTGGATGTTGACCACTGTTCAACACAACCGGTGTGAACTGTGTAGACTCGTTCACCGAGTTATTCACCGCAAACTCTGCAGGTGCTAGGAATTCATCCAAGTCATTCATGGCAAGGTCCTCATACATGCGGAACTTTTGTTCGAGAGTGCACTTCATGCGCTCCATTTGTCCGTCAGTTTGAGGGTTAAACGTTGTCAACATTTATGACTCGCTACCGAAGTACTCGTGCATCTTTTGCCAGAACTTACTAGCACATTTTCTATCTCAATCAGAGATAATGCGCAACGGCAAACCGTGGTACTTTACCACACCCTCAAAAAAGAGACAAACGGTCTCCTGTGCGTTCACATCAGTAGTTGTAGGAATGAAGTGTGTAATCTTTGTTAGAAGATCCACAACCACTAGTATTGCATCATGGCCACGGGCCATGTCTGAAAGACCAGCAATGAAGTCCATGCTGACGCATGGAGTCCCAAAAATGGGAAGCTGTTGGAGGAGTCCAGCAAGCTTCTTGTTACTAGCCTTATTCCGAAGACATTGGTCGCATGTCATACAATAATACGGACATCGACACTCCATCTTGGCCACCAATAGTGGTCCGAGAGTGCATGTCCCGTCTTTCGAGGTCCCACATGACCTGCGACCGGCGGGTCGTGGAACTAAGAGATAATCTTTGCTCGAAGGTGTCTTGGGTCTGGCACAACAACTTGTTCTCCGTGCCAAAAGATTCTTCCAGCTTCCACCGATCCGTAATTGTCTAGATTTCACACAATATCTTATCCGGATTCTCTTGAAAAAACCGTTGTAGTGGATAATCTCTCGGGGGTTGTTGTCGCAATGGCCATAAAACAACACCCACCGACCTCGGTGGTTACCTTCATTTCCACAGGCTGCAGGCTTAGTGGATGGGCCACATTGATGCGTCCAGGCCAATAATCCCGTGTGAACGAGAATTAGCTCAGGTATTCGCTCCAACACGCTTGTCGTCTTGATAGGTTCGGTTGCATTTGGAAAAACACCAATGGGTTATGGTCGGTCACGACCGTCACATCCCCTTCAGCACTCTCAAGGTAGCAACGCCACATCTTGAAAGTGTGTACTACCGCAAGAAGCTCTTGATCCCCTGTTGTGTACCGCATTTCTGCGGGGATGAGCTCCAGGCTCTCATACGCAACTAGGTGACCATTCTGCATGAGGACGGCTCCAAGTCCTACTACCAACGCATCACATCGAACCTCCCACGGTTGCCATGGATCTGCAAGAGCTAGGGTGGGTACTGTGGATAGAAGCTCTTTGACTTTAAGAAAGGCGTTCTCGCAATCAGATGTCCATTCCCAACGCACGTCTTTTCATGTGAGCCTGGTTATCGGTGCTACCAGGGTCGAATACTCTTGCTTAAACCATCAAAAGTAGTTTGCAAGGCAGAGGAAAGAACGAATCTGCCCAACATTTTCTGGTCGTGGCCAGACCACCACAGCTTGGACCTTTCGTGGGTCAACGCGGAATACCGTCCTTGCCAGTGGTGTGTCCAAGGTATTCGAGCTCATCTTGTGCTAACTTGCACTTGCTCACTTTTGCGTAGAACTTCTGTTCCCGAAGGATCGCGAGGACTTCGCGCAGATGTTCTATGTGCTCTTCAATGGATTTTGAGAAAACCAAGATGTCATCCAGGTTAACCAAGACAAACTGACGATTTTCTTGATGAACGTTTGGTTTATTTCTCTTTAGAAGGTTGCCCGGGCGTTTGTTAGCCCGAAGCATAACACCCAAAATAGATGATGTCCCATGCGCGTGCGAAATGCAGTTTTGGACACACCATCTTCCGTGATGCGGATTTGACGGTACCCTTAAGGCAAATCCAAGGATGGAAATACTTTGGCCCCTTGGAGTTGGTGAAATAGGTCCTCAATCCGTGGTAAGGGGAATCAATTTTTCACCGTCAGCTTGTTCAGCGCACTGTACTCCACGCACATGCGTAAACCACCATCCTTTTTGTTCACAAAAAGGATCAGGACACCGTACGGCAAACTACTTGGCTTGATCTATCCTTTTGCAAGGTATTCTTTGATTTGGCATTTGGCCTATTGCCTTTCTGCTGGAACAAGGTGATACATGGGTCAAAACGGAGGAGTTGCCTCCAGTTGTAGAAGAATTGTGTGGCCCATGTGTCGTTCTGGCGGAAGCCCAGCCGGTGGGTCTTGGAATACATCCGAGAACTTCTTTTAGAGAGATTTGATCTCTTGTGGCGTGTCTGCCTTCACGTCGTCCTCCACTTTCTGCTGCTGAGCCAAGAAGAATCAATAACCTTGTGAAATACGTCTCTTGACCTGCATTGCAGACAAGCTGGCCTGGACTTTGACTCGGGTCGATGACCATTCCGTACTCGGATTCAACATAAAGCGACGTTGTCCTTTTTGGAGGATCAACCGCTTTGATTCAGAGCACATTAGAGCCTTGTTTTCATTGATCCAAGGATCACCTAGCACCATGTCAAACGTGTCAAGAAGGTTGAGTACCTTCAACGTGACACCAAGTGTGTACCCTTGAAAAGACATCTTCACTTTACAGGTACCAATCACGGGTACCGTACGGTTGTCACTGACAAAAACAATGCCGGTCGATGGCTCGTACTTCAAGCCAACCTGTCGAGTAAATCCAAGGCTAACAAAGGAGTCATCTCCTCGATTGTCAGCAAGTACATTCACAAGAGCACTAGCTAGGTATTCTTTGAATTGCATCGTCATGTTACCTCCACCCTTCCGAGTGAACAGGCTTGACGATGGCAAGCCGAGTTCTTGATAAACACGGAATCAGTACAGCGGGCGCCGCAAATCCCATGATCCACCCACTCGAGTCCACATCTTGTGGGAATCTGTGAATTTGGCTAGCACCTTCCAGTCCTTAAATCTGACTTGGTCAAAATTGTCGACCAAAGGCACCGTCAACGTGAATGAACTCACTACTTTGAGGGTGTGTGCTTCAATCACTGCATCGCACAACTCTTGTACAGTGGTTGGTATCGCCACCACTAATCATGTTCGATCATGCATCTCGTCCGAAGATGCAAGGTTTAGTGGGACATGGCGGTCAGCAAGCGTAGAATGAGGTTCAACAAGAGGGGAAAGAACAACAGAGAAGTTTGAACTCGTCAAAAACTCAAAATTTTTAACATCCTCGTCTGAAAAGCATGAACCCACACCCGTGATTCAGTTTCACCCCTGAGTGGTCCCCACTAACATCACTCAGGGGTGGGGAAAACCCGCACCATGGCCATGCCCGTTTCCATGGCCGGGTCCATTGCCGCAACCGCGGCCCTGTCCATGACCTTGTCCGCGGCTACCTGCTGCAACATCCCCACAAGGTGCTCCTGCTGTGGCTAACGCCGTGGCCTCTTGTCCACCACCTTCAGCCTTAGGGCAGTGAGCCCTCAAGTGGCCCAGCTCCATGCAGTGGTGGCAGAGTCCATCGCGAAAGGCTGTATTTCAACGCTCACGCGCCGCCTATAGCTCGTCATTGTCACGACTGCGCTTGTGGTTTGGGGTCTTGTGCCCGCCAGTCTTCTTGACCAGAGGGTTTGTGGTCTGCTTGTCCTTGGCCTTGCCGCGCTGCTTGGCTGCTCCTCCAGTCCCCGTAGCGTCCATGTGCATGTCGCGGCCTTGCTGTGCACGCACGTTCAGCCGTGCGTCCGAGTAGTGCTTCGGGTTCGCCGAAGATACTTCACTCATGTAGTCCTGCAACGCCCTCCAGCTTGTCCAAGCCTGGCCAGTTGCCGTTGTGGTGGTCTTGTCCTTCAGCTTCTCACTGGTAAGGCCGTCACGCAAGTACTCCAGCAGCATGCACTCGGGGTACTTGAAGGTCTGAGTTTCATCGCCCTCGTTGAATCTTTCGGCTTCCTCCACCAGTGCAATGAAGTCACTCAAGTACGCTTCGAGCGAGCTACCCCGCTGCCTAAAGTCCTTGATCTTGTGGAAGGCGTTCTGTGCCTTCTCACGCTGGTTACACTTCTTACGCATGATCGTGCAAAAGGCCTCCCACGGCATGGGCTTTCACTCGAGGTGCGGCTGCTGCGTACCCCACTCCTTGACCACATACTAGAAGACCTTGTCTTCAAGCCGTGTCGTGGCAAGGTTGCCCCGCTGACTGAGTAGAGCCTTGTGGACACGTAGAATGTGCTCCATGCGATTCAGCCAGTTGGTGAACTTCAAGTCCTTCCGGAAGATCTCAACATTGTGGACAAAGGACGTGTTCATAACCGGCTCCGAAGTCATCAAGGTAGGCAAGTCGTCACTACCATTGGTAGTGGTATCAACTCCTACGACACGCTACGATTGCTGCTGCATGCGTACCTGGGTCGCGCTATGCAACGCCATGTCAAGGTTGTTGCATTGGCAGCATGCCTCATGAGCGGTCAGGCGCTACAGCTGATGATCACGGTCGAGGTCCGTGATGCTCTGTCCGATGTGGGCCAGCAGGTTGGTAAATGCGAACTTCAGCTATGATGTCATCAGAGCATCGACGATAGCCTCCAGGGCCTCACGTTGTCTGTGTACCTTTACCAACTACAGGATGGTACGGTTCACATACATGTCTCGAAGGAGTCCCACCTTCCAAAGGAGGCTGTCGTCAGCAACGATGCTCGAGTGGACGCTGGTCTGCCCCATTGTGGCCACGTCGTAGGAAGGGGGGTCCGTCCCCACTCCTCCGAGTGGTGCCGCACCTCCACCGTCAGTGGTGATCTTGAGTCGGCCCATCGCCTCGGCAGCCAGCTCAGCAAGCCTGCGGTGGTCATAGCGAATTGCCTTCGTGGCGATGTTTTCCGGCTCATTCTCACGGGAACTTCCCGCATGGCTTCTTTTAGTGCTTTTGTAGCTCTCGGCAGCCTCGCTACTACCGGTAACTTCAGGCGATCCGGCGAGCATCTTGTCCTTTTCGAGATCGCTGTACGACAATGGTGATGATTACCATCCTTGTCGCCTTTGCCATCTTCGACGTCATGCTCTTTGTCGGGGTCCATGCCCGGGTGGTCCTCCCCGAGCGCGTTGTCCGTCGCGTGGGGGTCACCCAAGTGTACGTTGACGTGCTTTGCGAGCACTTTTTTGGCTTCCTTATGCTTCTTGGTGTTACCGAGTGTAGCGACGGTTGCCTTCGGCGGTACGGTTGTCTTTGGTTTGACAACCGTGCTCGCGGTTGCGGCTCCCACAATTTGGATTCCACCGAGGGCGTGTGGTGAGGCCGTTACCAACTTGCCCTTGTTGGTCTGGGACAGTCCGGCACTTGCCATCTCATCGTCCATGCAACTAGCACGTGAATACCATTGTGAAGATTACACTTAAACTTTGAGGGGGAATCGCCTCCCAAAGTCTCTTTGCTCTCACGATCGGTGAGGCAATCAAAGATTTCATTTCTATTTTCTTAGACCGCCACGGTCGGTGTTAATCTCTCACTGCATATACTCCTCTTGTGGTGGCCGTGAGTACGCAGGGCATGCCGGTACAGTGAGTGGAGGCGACGAACCGTGAAGGCACGCAACTCCTCTTCTCCTCACGGGTGGTCGCCTCCATCCTGACCGCATGGCCCTCCCTCCCTCTTCATCACTAAAGCTTCACGTCCTACTATGTGTAAGCGTAAGGAAGCCAAAAAAGTGGCATAGTCTTGGCCTTGCAAGACACGTATGCGCCTGTGGGCAAGAATGGAACCAGTCGTAGTTTACTCGCAGTGGCTGCACGTGAGGATTGGGAAATCCACCAAATGGATGTTAAAAATGCCTTTTTGAATGGACCACTGGAAGAAGAACTGTATGTGCACCAGCCTGAGGGCTTTAAGGATGGTACAGATCGGGTATGGCTCCTGCTTAAGGCCCTCTATGGCTTAAAGCAAGCGCCTTGGTGTTGGAACAAAGAAATCCGACGCACCCTGGAGAGTGGTGGATTCACACAGAGTCTTTGTGATCCCTCATTGTTTCTACACTGGGATGAAGGTCTACCTGTTGCATTGTTGGTCTATGTGGATGATCTGCTAATCTTGTCTCCCTCCCTCACGCTCATTGCACGAGCCAAAGCACTGCNCTTGCCTCCACCACACGTCTTGACATTGCATGTGCAGTCAATGTGCTCGCTCAGTTCAGCCAGCAGCCACGCAGTACACACCAGAAAGCGTTGCTGAAGCTGCTGCGTTATGTGTTGGACACTGCCGCCCTTGGTCTTGTGTTTGCCCCAACCACAGGTCCAGTTCTGGATGGTTATTGTGACAGTGATTATGCTCATGACCGTGCAGCACGCAGTCGGGGTGGTTATGTGTTTCGTGTGTGGGGCACCGCTGTGTCATGGCGCAGTGCCAAACAGTCCTGTGTGGCACGCAGTGTGGCTGAGGCTGAATACATGGCTTTGGGCGAGGCAGCATGTGAAGGGATTTGGCTTGCACGGCTGCTTGAAGAACTTGGCGTGCGCACAGCTGCTGTACCAGTGCACAGTGATAGCTCAGCCGCACGCCGCATTGTAGCAAATGATGGCATGTTGCATCCACGCACAAAGCATATTAGTGTAGAACACCACTTCGTACGAGAGGCAGTGGATACTGGGACAGTTGAGGTATGTGCCATCAGTGGGAAGGCACAGCTGGCGGATTTTCTCACCAAGGCTCTATCATCCCCTGCTCTCTTACTACAACTGCAACAACTGGGTTGCTTGCCTGCTGCACTCCCGTCCAAGGGGGCGTGTTAATCTCTCACTGCATGTACTCCTCTTGTGGTGGCCGTGAGTGCGCAGGGCATGCCGGTACAGTGAGTGGAGGCGACGAACCGTGAAGGCATGCAACTCCTCTTCTCCTCACGGGTGGTCGCCTCCATCCTGACCGCATGGCCCTCCCTCCCTCTTCATCACTAAAGCTTCACTTCCTACTATGTGCTTAGGCTCCTCTAGCAAACCTAGTTTTGTCCTCTAGGTGTAGCTGACATTTGCTTGTTTTTACTTATGAGACCCATGTTGGACCTGCAAATTGATGTCTGGGTAGGCCAAGACTATGCCACTTTGTAAGTGGCATATCGCGCACCCCC
>SZWC01004053.1:52328-64840 GCA_023375785.1 Penium margaritaceum
TCCTACTATGTGCTTAGGCTCCTCTAGCAAACCTAGTTTTGTCCTCTAGGTGTAGCTGACATTTGCTTGTTTTTACTTATGAGACCCATGTTGGACCTGCAAATTGATGTCTGGGTAGGCCAAGACTATGCCACTTTGTAAGTGGCATATCGCGCATCCCCATGGGGTGCGCAGACTCTCTCGCGCCCGTTTTTGGGTCGTCGAGGGCTTTCGCCCTCGAGCAAGCACGTTCGCCGGCGAGCTTCGCTCGCCGGCGTGACGGGTGAGGTCGATTAGCGACCTCACCCCCTAGGACTACTCTGTCTTGTTACTCCCACACTTGTAGTTTTTTCCTGACCTGCCGCCATGGCGTTTTGGCCCTAGCTTATCCTAGAAGCCACCATTTCCCATGCCGTTTGTTGCAAACTCTTCGTAACGTGATCCTCAGTCGGCACAAGGGCGTGGATTTTGAAACTAGTCTTCCTAAGCAGTGACTCACGGCAATTGCTAGCAACTAAAATCTAGGAAAACAGAAAGTTACAATACAACGGAAGGACTAGAAATGTGAGTGCCACTCACAAAACAAGGGTAACGAGTGGGAGAGGAATTCTAATGATTCTTAGTAACTCCTTCACTCTCTCTTTCCAATTCTTGTCTTCCTCTTGTCTTCTTGTCTTCCATGGCCTTCTATTGAGTCTTCTTCGCTTGTCTCACACCCCTTGGCAGCGTCTTCCTTGAGCCGGCAGCATTGTGGAGCCACCGGAAATCTTTAAGGTATCGTCCTCCCTCTTTTTAGGGTGTTCTCATGCCATGAGAGCCCCTGGCCTTGGGAAGAAACTTTGTCCCACTTTCTAGATGAAGGAGGGAGGAGGGAACCTTGAAAGTGGAGGCGAGTTGGTGGTTTTGGAGGTGGGCACTCCCTACCTCGTCCAAGAAAAATCCACCCAGCTCCCTGGAGTGAAGAAGAAGCTCAAAGAGGTTGGGAGGTTGAAGTAGAGCCCTTCAAGAGCTTTCGAACACACTTTTTGGTTCTTGGAACGGATTAGTATGGACGACGTAGTCCCCTTTGGTGTTTATGTTGCTGAATGCAGCTGTCGGCTGCGTTTAATATGCGACGTAGCCGTCGTTTCCATTGCATACTTGGTCACGAGGGTGGTCCTCCTTTGAAAACCACTGTAACTGGCTGGAACCTCCTGCTCCTACTCTAAAGTCGTCGTCAGAGTTTGCATAATCGAATTCTCAGTCCACGTGAGGGGCTTAATCCCTTCGCAGGACTGAGGGGCAATCGTCATCAATGACCAAGAGTAGGGAGACTCAAATATGTTGAGTCACCGAAGGCCCATTTTCGATTTTTAACCTTATCCCTAGTTCTGTGACCCAAACCAAGGGTGTTTTACTTCAAACTCGTGAGTTTGTACGAATTTTCCGTCTTAAAAACTCGAAGTTTGTCATAAACAAACTTCCAGTTTATGTTTGTCGTTCTGGCATGAAATCATCACGTGCAAGACACGCTGGCGATTTCGCGCCAGGATTCTCTCTCGCTCTCTCCCTCATCCTCACTCCCCCTATCCCTCGTCCTCGCTCGTTCGCTTGCGAGGAGGGCGAGCGAGGGAAAGGGAACGAGGCCATAAGGACTTGCCCTCGAGGCCCTTGCGGCTGGCCGGCTGGTGGCCAGCCGGTCGCTTGGCCGGCCGCAGACAATCAAGCCAGCTGGCAGCCAACTGGGCGGCGGCCAGCAAAATGCTAGCCGTTGGCCAGCCCTCGCTTCAGCGAGGAGGGAGGGCGGAACAAGCCCTCCCGCTACACCCGGTGGCCATGGGAAAACCTTTAACGC
Organism: Penium margaritaceum; assembly: GCA_023375785.1. Classification (NCBI taxonomy): domain Eukaryota; kingdom Viridiplantae; phylum Streptophyta; class Zygnematophyceae; order Desmidiales; family Peniaceae; genus Penium; species Penium margaritaceum. The sequence goes on from SZWC01004053.1 coordinate 54,142, forward strand.
TGCCACCAGGCAGGTCACTGCTGCCGGAAAAAATCCGGCTGCATTTCCCCTGCACTGGCGTGTATGGGAGGTCCGCCGGCGTAGTCAAGAACATGTACGTCATGAACTTGTACACCCAGTGGTCAGGAACCTGTACGCTGCTGCTGTTGCTACTTCGTCTGTTGCGCTACGGCTTTGATACTAAAAAGGAACTAGCTAGTGTGCAGGTTGGGGCAATGGCGTTGTTGATGCAGCGTGCGGGAACCCACCCTCGTTGCTTACTCTGACCACTTTGTCTGCTACACTAGAGTCTAAGTCTGAGAGCTCTGGTTTGTTACCCATAAGTACGCACATGAGAGTTAGTGCCACAAAGTAGCTGGAATGAAGCAATGACTCATTAGGAATGAAGAATGAGCAACTAACTGAGACCCCTCTCAGTTCTAGCCTCACCTCAGCTCTGTGAGGCTTGTTACTCAGAAAACCAGCCACCCAGGAAAATCCTACACCGATTGTGAGATTTATCTCTACTTCCGTCTTGTGCCGAAGGCGCATCTACTTCCGTACAACTGATGTGTACCATGTCCATAAGAGGAGATGAAAAAGGTGTTGTGATTTGTGACGTTCCTGTCGAGCTGTACAGTTTACTGTGACCACTCAGTCGTGTCCATGCCCGAGCAGATCCCTAATGCGGACCCAAGAGGCACTGGCGTGTCGGGAGGTGGTGGACCACCCACTTGGAGCTGGACGACGACTGCCCCAGCATCCTGGATGCTGTCTCGGACCTTCTGTAGTTTTTCTGCAGCCTGTAGAGTTTATCGGTGGACTGGTCGTGGGCCTGATTTGCATCTTTTGCATTGTGTGTCTACCGTTAGATGCTAGATGCATGCATGTGACCCGTCATAGCGTTCGGCTTGAGATCCTGCATGTTTAGGTTCACAAGGCGTAGCGTTCTGACTTGTCTGCGTAGAGTTACAACCAAAACAGTGTTTTTTGGCCGGTTTTAGGACAGACCTTGCACTGCCGCGTGCGACACCGGCCGTACGCCGCGGCAGGTACTTATGCTGTGGACCTGTCATTTGTTAACTCTCTCTGCAAATTCTATTGAAGCATTATGACACTCTGACTTGTGTCTCCTAGCCAGACCCTTGCCGTCGTGTGTACGACCTGTGACTGTTGTCACCGTCTGACTGGGCACTGACGCTCAATCAGTGGTTGTGTCGCTAGGAAGATTCTACGCATATTCTCATGGTATCAGAGCGCCGAGGCATCCCTCGCTGAGCTGCGCAGCAGAGACACAGCAGTGGCAGCAGCAGTGAGAGCCACAGCTAAAACCACGGTCTTGGGAGGACCCACCAACCCACGGTGACCCGCCGCAACAGATTGCAGCAGCGTAGACACCCTTGCAACCACATCACCACACCACGACGGGGCAGCCAAGGGTTTCCTAACCCTCTCCAGCAGCAGTTAAGGCATGAGATAATGAGAAGGGGTCTGTGAAAGGTCCCAGAAGCTTCACTCAGGTCGCACATACCACCCTCCCCGGATGTGAGAGAATGCAACTGCCCCATTTGACCACCGTTTTTGGCGTATAAGAGCTCGTTAGAAAGCTCATGCAAAACCCTATCCATCATTTCCATTTCTGCCTCGTTTCATGCCCTGTAGGCTCCAGGAAATGAAACAATCCTCTCAGATCTATATTTTGTCCAGATTTTGGGCAAAAACAAAAACGGTGCTGTCTTTTCATCTTTTGATATTTTCTGCACAAAACCACCGCCATTGCAGTCAACATCCTTCGGCGTATAATCTCTCCAATTTTCGCTTCATTTGGACAACCTTAATGCTGACATCATCATTGGAAGTGATGATGTCAGCACCAACACTTGGCCAAATTCTTCGCTGAAACATCATTTGTTACCAGCGTTGCAAGTCTTCAAGAAACGCTGAGGGTTCTGCAATCTGATCAGTTTGACATCTCGGCCCACAACAAGCGCTGACATGGCTCCGGCCGGTTACAAGGGCAAAGGGCCAACAGACCCCTCATTCTCATCCTCAGGGGTCCTGAGCCCACGCTCGCAGGCCATTGAGGACCTACGGAGTCAGCAAGATGAGATACGTCGTCTACAGCAGCAGTAGACTGACGCCATCTGTGCGCTCACTGAGCTCCTTCGTGGACAGTCCACGACTCCACAGCCGACCTCCGGGGGAGTCGGCGATGCCATACCTTCTACACAGCAGTCAGCACCCGCACCGATGTCAGGAGCAGGACTCGACCAGCCATCACTTGATCCTTGGGATGAGGACCCTGACATGCCAGGCATGGAGGATAACGCCCACGCGAGTGAGATTCGCCTGCTGCAGGAGCGTCTCCACCAGCTTCAGATGAGTTCTCGACCTCCACAGACATCCGTTTCCCATCTCCTAGAGATCCTCCCTAGTGATTTTTGCGGTGTCTTCCCCATCCCTCTTCCTTCTCAGCCTCTGGTTGCCCTTCCTACTGAGCGACAACCAAAGGACTTCGAGACACCACCCCCACGGTATGTCAGCGAGGACGGCTTTGACTGCTGGGAGATTTTCCTCCAGGTCCGGGCCACCTCAGAGGGCGTATGGCCTTACTACCACAGTCTGTATGAGGTTATGGATCGCGCTCAGGTGCTGACTGCGGCCAGGGTGATGCGCGCACTCCTTTGCGCCATGTCGCGCGAGACTGTCGTGGACTTTTGCCCTTTTCTTGGAGAGGCAAGCACAGGCGAGGGTGCTGACCCACGTCGGGGCTGGGACCTGGCATTTTTCCTGCTTGCTACAGAGACGCAGGCCACCCGCGTGGCTCACATTTGCGCCTTTCACTCCCTTCGTGAGGGACCCACCAAGCCCACAGCCGATTACTGGCGGCGGGCCATGCGCATCTACACGTGCCTTGGGACCTCAGGAGTTACACAACTATGGGCGCTCCGCACGATCATGCTTGGCGTTTGCCTTGAGCACGCGGACATCTCCTCAAGGTACAGCAACGCCGTTCTTGAGCCCGTCTCAATCTCCCTCCAGCTTCTTCCTTGGGCGCATCATCTCTTTCTCTAGGTGACTTCCGTCCGCGAGGCAGTAGTGGCCCATCAGGAGAGTCCCCTTGCTGCAACGGTCATCGCGTCGCCACCGACGCCCCTCTTGCAGCGCACTCCTCCGTCCTCTCGCACATCCCCCTCCTCTCCTTTCACCTCATTTACCCCAACTCAGATGCAGGGTGTGGCAGCAGCTGCACAGGGGAAGAAGGGGAGGAAGAGGCGTACTTTGGGCCAGCAATAGTTATAGCTTCAGCAGCCACCGGCCGGTAGTAGTGGACGTACCGTTCACTCCTACAACTGTGGAGGCGCTCATTGTTACACTGAGTGCCATCAATCGCTCGACTGGGCATGGATCACTCGCGGCCTTCAGGCCGCAAACGCATAGAATTCTGCGTCAAGCAACACAGCCTCTGGTCGTACGGCGACCACCACCGCAGCACTTCCCGTCTCCCCACCGGCGAACAGTGGCGATCCGGATCCGCGTGACCGCACCATCGCTAAGCTCCATCACCTTCTGGCGCTTCGCTTTCAGGGAGGTGCAAGTGTGTTGTCACAATCGGGTGGTTTACAGACTGTTTTTTTGTCTGTTGTTGCTCGTGATGACTCGCGTGGGGGGGCACAGCTGGCATGTGATGATGATGGACCTGAAAGTACTGATTACATTCCTGACTCCCACCTTCGTGCCCTTCGTTGTTCCTCCTTGCCTGTTGCTCAGTGACCATCTGAGGCCGAATGTTCCATTGCCCGTTGCACAGTGACGTCCTCTAGTCGTGATGCCGGTGGCACCTGGATCATCGATTCCGGTGCCACTCACCACATGACCTGTCGTTGTAGTGATTTTGTTGTTCTCGATCATGTTGCGTCTGTTTGCTCTATGCACACAGGTTCTGGTCAGTCGCTACCGGTCCAGGGTGTTGGGGTTGTGTGCTTTGATGGTCCGTCTGGCCCCTTGTACCTCTCCGAGGTGCTTCTTGTGCCTGATCTTGAGCTCAACCTGCTTTTTGTTCGTGCCTGCACACTGATGGGACTCTCTATGGAGTACACTGCAGACTCTGCGACTGTGACTGGTGTTGATAATCGTGCCATTGATCTCCATGCCTCCGTTGTGGATGATTTCTATCGCGTTCCTCGGACTTCTCCTTCACCTTGTTCTCCTTTCCCTTCTGCTTGTGTGTCTTTGTCCCTGGAATTCTCTCTACTGAGCACCAGCAATAACTGCATCGCCGCTTGTGTCACATGGGCTCATATAGTGTGTCTAAGCTCATTCGGACACAGCCCGCACTCGGTCTTGACGAGACCTCTTTTGAGAGGCTGATAACCCTCTGTATGTATATATATTCGTGTGTATGTGCCCTTGGGTGTGCAGTGCATGAGGACTCGGCGGTCGGTGGTGATCCACGTTGATGGCGGAGACACGCGCTTGCCAAGCCCGTCACATGGCGGTGTCGTCCTATTGTCTCACGCACTCCGCCGGCCGTCGACCCTTGCCTGCCCCCGCTAGCAGACCTAGTTGTGTTCTTGAGATTCATGTCGCATACTGTGCTCGCTGTGATGCGAGACCTAGATTAGACTCCAACTTGCAAGTTTGTAGGACTGTTTTAGGTTTCCTAATGTCTGGCCTAGATGGTGACTTCGCAGGTGCTGTCGCACCTTTTCTGGGCGCATAGGGCGATTTTGCCCTTGCACCCTGTCGAGCGCCGGCGAGCCTCGCTCGCCGGCCAACGGGTGAGACTCGATTAGCGAGTCTCACCCGTAACAAGGGGACACCTTGTTACTCATGTACTTGTAACAAAAACTGCTAGCCGCCCTAGGGTTTTTGGAGCTAGCTTGCTCCATGCTTAACCAAATGAAGTGCCGTTTGTCCCTTTAGATTTGCAAAGAGATTCTCATGGTATCAGAGCGCTCTTTTGGGCCAGATAGGTGCGAGAACCGACCGTAGGAGCTGAAGAAGGGGGCGGCCGCCACTTGGACGTCACACCAGCTAGGGTCGACTAAGGCTATCTAAAGCGTCGACCTTGGCCTAAGGGGGCGCGCAAACCCTAGCAAGGCCTCGCGCATGCTGGAGAGGCTTGGGCGGAGCGCCGCCAACAAAGGAAGGCTTCACGCCTCTCCAAGGACCTCCCAAGGTACCCAAATTGCAACTCCAGGGGTGGGTACAGGGTCTAGGGGGGGGGGGTCACTCTTGCAGGGTCCCGGGACGTCTTTGGAGGCTTTCCTATAGAGCTTCGGGCTCTCGGCAGAAAGCTGGGCCCAAAGTGGGCCCGGCGAATTGCTGCCAATTTTTTCTTGGGCCTCCCTAGCACCATCAGTGGCTAGGCAGACGAAAAAAACCACCTTCCAAGCACCATGAGTGAGGTAGCTGGAACAAATGGAGGTGCCGGCAGCGCTGGCAATCCCGGAGGTAGCGGTGGTGGGGGCAACGCTCCTAACGTCACCCTTACCGCTACCGCCATGGCGCAGTTGGGACTGGGCCAGAAGGAACTCTCACCGCAACAATTGGGAACGAGGGACTATCTTGCATGGCGGGACATTTTCTTGTCATGGGCGGCGGAACATGGATTGCAAGAACTTTACATCCGCCCGCCTTCAGACACAACAACGGACCTCATGCTACTGCGAGCATTCAACGCCTTAACACGTGCACTGCCTGATCCGCAAGCATACGCCCTGCGCCATTTCCGCTTTGGCGGTAGGGGCGAGGATCCCTTAGATTCACGCAGTGATACAGCACGACCGCATGAGGCTTGGCATCACCTGTCCACACGTCAAGAAGAGCAGGGCATGACCCTGTTGAAATAGCATACACCTTGTCCACTGCCTAGCTGGCTAGCTACACATACAGACAAGGCATGCACTGCTCTATGGAGTATGTCCCCTTGGTCTGTTCTGAGATGGGCCAGGAATGCACTGCCCATAAATGGGTATGTCCCCTGTGGCTCATCATAGGAACCATACCTTTTTTGGCTTGGTTGATTAGGCACCGGAGTCTCAAACGAGAGGTCACGGGTTCAAACCCCGCGACGGCCGCAATTTTCTTTGTGGCCAAAACTGGGACAGGAAGCTTCTAGGAAGCTTACTAGAGCCTGCCTTGAGGATGACACTTGGCGGTCTAAGGACGCGCCAAGTAGGAATGTAGGTTGAGGTTGGCTCCAGTGGAGCCACTACAAGCAGAAGCTTTAGCAAAGTTCTGCAAGTATAAAAGCATGTACCTTGCATGCATCCATTTACAATTCTTGCCTTTGAGACTCCTCACAGAGTGTCCAACCAAAGGTAGACACTAAAGACCAACATGCGGACTTCGTGAGGTTGCAAACCAAACGAACCTAAAGTGTGGATCCCTCGTTCGAGGGTGATATGTTATCTTGGTTGCAATACCAAGAGCGGTTGGCGGCCTCCCATGTCGGGACCCGTTTTCTAGACCGTTGCTATCCGGCGCATTGACAAAGGGTTATGGGCCCACACTTCTGGTTCTAAGGCACGCTTCCAAGACCGACTAGCGCGTGGTNTCGGCTCCATCGGCTTCTTCAGGTAGGGTGCGCGCACGTGGCGGACTAGGGGACGAGGAATCGCTCTGTCCATGTTGGACAAGACCCTCGAGCCCCAACGGGATTAAGCTCTACCCCTTTTTAGAAGGTGGTACGAACCCGAGTCTGTTCTCTCACGACGGCACCATCACCTTAGGCGATCATCGGTGGGAGGGGTATGCAACGGAACCAACTGCACCTTTGACAACGGTCGCAGTCAGCAGCCTCATCAGCCTCATCGGCCTCAACGAAGCAGAGTAGCAGCGAAGCAGAAAAGACGAGCAACCGCAAGAAATGGCGGATCCGACTCCAGCCCGCCTTGAGGCGGGTATGTCCAAATTCACAGGGACAGGCTTTCCCTTGTGGAAATGGCAGTTTGAGATTGTCATGACCGTGCGTGGCTACCTCGACATCCTTAAAGGGACCGATATAGCACCAACCGATGCAACCGTGACGACGCATGCGACTGACCTTGCAGCATGGACGATGAAGAACAACATTGCTCTCGCCATTCTTGTGACAGCCATCAACGAGACTCAACACTCCCACATCGCAGGATGCACGTCGGCTGCCGAGGCCTACGCAAAACTCGCACGCGTGCATCAATCGAATGCCCTAGCAAACCGACTCTTCATCTTCCAACGGTTAATGTCAATGAGGGTGAGCGAAGGAGAATCGATACCCGCATTTTTGCACTCGTTCGACAACATGCTGCAAGAGGTCCAGCAAATGGAATGGAATCTGGACTCCAACATGCGTGCCATGATCCTTCTAATGGCGCTGCCGGAAAGCTGGGGGTCCTTGATCACCGTATTTGGCGGTTGGAAGGAGGCAGATCTGACGTACGAGGCTGTCGCCGAACACGTCCACAACGAGTGCATGCGACGCAGTGGCACTAAGGCAAACATCTCAGCCTATGCCTCTCGCTTCGGTGGACAAAGTGCAAGCTCTCGCTCTAGTCAAGGCAACAGCGGAAGCGGTGGTGGTGGAGGGAAAGGCAATGGTGGCGGGAAGAATTCCAAGAAGCCCGGCAACTGTCACAACTGTGGCAAGGCTGGGCACTGGGCTAGGGACTGTCGTAGTCCCAAGAGAGAAGGCGGGAACAAAGGTGGAAAGGAGAAGAAGGAGCTCACCAACATGATGACTAGGGGGCTGCCCATGAAGGGCGCAGCGATCCTTAGACCCGGGGCATTCGCCCTTGACTCGGGCACCAACCACAACTCATCAAAAGAGAAGGGTGGATTTGTCTCCATGGCCGAATCTGTCATGTGCATCAAGTGTGCAAACGGTGGCGTCGTCCAAGCCATGGGCAAAGGGGACAAGGTGATCACGTTCAACGTGAATGGTGCGGAGAAGGCAGTCAACCTTCAAAAGGTGGTGTACATGCCTTCCTTTGCAGCCAACTTGTTGTCCGTGTCACAAATCACTGACAACAACATGACAGTGGTGTTCACCAACAAGGAAGCGGTGGCCCTAAAAAATGAGGACATCCAGATTTTGTACACCAAAGACGATCTCATGCTTCAAGTTCCAAGAGTCGATGGCCTGTACGTGTTTCAAACCAAAGTCGCCAAGGCGTCGGATGAGGGACTTGCATGTGCCACCAAGACAGTGGCACCGAAGCCAAAGGATGCACCACCGGCGACCGCTGCGGCCGCCACATCAACCAAGGACACTGAAGCTCAGCTGTGGCACCGGCGATTTGGCCACGTGGTAAACAGCACGCTGCAGAAGATGCAGGAGCAAGAGGTAGTCCGCGGAATGGAAGGGTGCACCATGAAGCATGGCGAAGGATGTACATTGTGTGAACCATGCCTCCAAGCGAAGGCAAAGAAGAAGCCGTTTGGGAGAGGAGGTCAACGAGCGGAGCACGTCTTGGAACTGATACACAGTGACGTGTGTGGACCCTTCCGCACACCGTCTAACGGAGGAAGCAAGTACTTCCTGACCTTCATTGACGACCACAGCCGCAAGTTGTGGATCTACTTCCTCAAAACAAAGGGAGAGGTCAAGGAGAAGCTCCTCGAGTTCGTCGCCATGGTGGAGCGGCAAACGTCCAAGAAGGTGAAGGCGCTCCGAAGTGACAACGGGGGTGAGTACGAGGCATGCAAGCCTTGGCTCAACCATCATGGCATCCGCCACGAGCAAACCACCCCTTAATACCCCCAAAGCAACGGCGTTGCCGAGAGGATGAACCAGACCCTACTCGGCATGGTGCGAAGCATGCTCTTCGACGCCAAGCTCCCACCTCGCTTTTGGGCTGAAGCAGCAACAACGGCTTGCTACCTCTTGAACCTCACACCAGCGACCGCCTTGCGGAAGCGTGGAAAGGAGCAGGACAAGCAGCTGAAGACCCCACAGGAAGCATGGTCAGGAAAGAAACCCAATGCATCTCATGTGAAGGTGTTCGGGTCAACTGCATGGGTGAAGATCCAGTCGGGAGAAGGTGGAGGCAAGCTCGACGCACGCTCCAAGAAGTGCATCATGGTTGGGTACGACACGTCACACAAAGCCTATCGGCTTTGGGACCAGGCAGCAGGCAAGCTCGTGAGGAGCCGCGACGTCGTATTTGACGAACGCACCCTTGGAAAGGGAGAGCTGCTGGACCCGACCCTCACTCCCAAAGCGGGAGAGTGGATAGTGTTGCTTGAGTCCGGAGACCAAGCACCCGACAACTGGCTCGCTTTGCCAGCAGATGGTGGGAATAGGAGAGTAGCTGCGGAGGATGATGTAGCATCTGACATGGATGCGGATACCGAGGCATCCGAGGCTTCCGAATCTGAGTCTGACGACTCTTGTGACGAAGACGACAACGACAAACCACTACCTGTGGAAGCACCAGCACCAAAGCAAGAAGCGGCACCACAACCCTGGCGCAGTTTGCTACCAAAGAGAACACCTTTGCGGTATGAGGATGATTGGACCGGCCTTAGCTGGTCGTGCATGGCTCAGGGAGAGCCATCCACAGTGGCGGAGGCCATGAATGGCCCAGATGCGGCCAAGTGGAAGGAGGCAGTGGATAGCGAGCTCACATCCATTGCCGAGAACGGCACGTGGGTGTTGGTGGATAGACCTGACAAGGCCCACGTGGTGGGATCCAAGTGGGTCCTCCGAGTGAAGAAGAAGCAACACAGCAGCATCGACAAGTTCAAGGCAAGGGTAGTGGCTAAGGGGTTCTCTCAGCGCCCGGGCTCCGAGTACGATGAGACGTTCGCGCCTGTCGTGACCTTTGCCTCCATCCGCTCTCTCCTTGGCATTGCTGCCGCACAGAACTTGGAGATACACCAGATGGACGTCAGGACAGCTTTCCTTTATGGGAAGCTTGACAAGGAAGTGCTGATGGAGGTGCCCGAAGGAGTCGAAGCTCCCAAGGGCAAGGTGTGCAAGTTGGTGAAAGCGCTCTACGGGCTGAAACAGGCCCCAAGGATGTGGTACAAAGAGATGGACGGTTTCATGACCGGCCTCTCCTTCGCGCATTGCCAGAATGACCCGAGCATGTACGTGCGCGATGATGGGAGAGGGCTGATGCTGGTTGCGCTGTACGTGGATGATCTGATCATCTGCTCGTCTTCGGTCGAGCTGCTGGATGGGCTGAAGTCTGACCTCAGCAAAAGGTTCAAGATGAAGGACATGGGTCCTCTCGAGTACTACCGCGGGATTGCCATCCACCGCAACCGAGTAGCAGGCACCATCAAACTCAACCAAACCAAATACATTGGTGAGGTACTGAAGCGCTACCACATGGAAGACTGCAAACCTGTCAGCACCCCAAAGACGACCGACACAAAGCTGAAGGCCTCCATGTCGCCAAGCAACGAAGCAGAACAAAGGGAGATGCAGGACATCCCCTACCAGTCCGCCGTGGGTAGCATCATGTACGCCATGGTAGGGACTCGTCCGGACATCTGCTATGCTGTGGGACAAGTGAGCAGATTTGTGGCCAATCCTGGGCCACAACATTGGCAGGCAGTCAAGCGCATCTTGCGCTACCTGCAGAAGACACGTCACATGGGCCTCGTCCTTGGAGGCCAAGAAGGAACGGACCCCCTTCGTCTGAAGTGCTACACCGACGCTCACTGGGGAGGAAATCTTGACAACAGGAAATCCACCTCTGGATACGTGTGCATCTTGAATGGCGCT
>SZWC01004053.1:66491-80534 GCA_023375785.1 Penium margaritaceum
CGGGTTCAAACCCCGCGACGGCCGCAATTTTCTTTGTGGCCAAAACTGGGACAGGAAGCTTCTAGGAAGCTTACTAGAGCCTGCCTTGAGGATGACACTTGGCGGTCTAAGGACGCGCCAAGTAGGAATGTAGGTTGAGGTTGGCTCCAGTGGAGCCACTACAAGCAGAAGCTTTAGCAAAGTTCTGCAAGTATAAAAGCCTGTACCTTGCATGCATCCATTTACAGATCTTGCCTTTGAGACTCCTCACAGAGTGTCCAACCAAAGGTAGACACTAAAGACCAACATGCGGACTTCGTGAGGTTGCAAACCAAACGAACCTAAAGTGTGGATCCCTTGTTCGAGGATGATATGTTATCTTGGTTGCAATACCAAGAGCGGTTGGCGGCCTCCCATGTCGGGACCCGTTTTCTAGACCGTTGCTATCCGGCGCATTGACAGACCCTTGTAGTGACACTCAAAGATTGCCTCCGCAATCTCTACCCTAAACCAGGCGCGCCAGTTGCTGAGTTTTGGGATGAAGCCATGGATTTTTGCCGTCGACTGCTGGTTTTGGGTGCATCGTGTTCTATCCTAGAGTGGCTGGACGTGGTGCTGCTCCACCTTGGCGAGCAGTACAAGGAGTTTCGGTGTGACCTCCTCCGTCGCCATCCAGTCGCTGAGATTGAGCTCATCGACCTCGCCTCTGTCTTTGAAGAGCTGCGCAACTACGAAGGCATACTGAAGGGCGAGGCTCGCGATATGACAGTTGCGCCACCAACAGCTTATGCACACCAGAGCTCCTCCTCCGCTGCTGCTGTTGCGGCGACTCAGACTTCATTCACCTCCCTTGGTGGATCCTCCAGTGGGGTTCGTGGCTGGTCAGGTGGCAGTGGTCGCAGTCGTGGACGCGGTCAAGGTAACCAGAGGTGCAGCTACTGCAATTAGACTTGGCACTTCTGGCGCAGGTCCCCTTCCCTCCAGCGGCACATGATGGAGAGACAGCAGCAGCAGCAGACACAACAGTAGCAAAGGCAGACACAACAGTAGCAGCGACAGGTATAGCAGCAGCATCAGTCAGTGCAGCAGTTCACTGCGATGCAACACTTTGGTGAACATGGAGCACCTGGGCTGCACCCCTACCATCCTGTAGTAGCAGCTACCTTTGGACTACCGCCTCAGCATCAGCTTCAGCCACAGCCGCTGCAGCAGATGATGCCACAGTCGAGGCCCTACGGGATGCCCGTGCACTACGTGCCACCGTTTGCTACGGCTTTGTTGCCGGTCCCAGGGTGGGCCCAACGCGTGTACGACGACATGGCGACTCCGCACACTACTGACATGCAGGAGGCTCCGCCCACCACTTTCCCTCCAGACACCACTGCAGCTTCCTAGCCAGGTCCGCGCCTTGGGCACACGCACACCACTACATCACACATCTTGCCCATGCACGAGTGGTTGTTTGATACAGCAGCATCACATCACATGTCACCTCATCGTCAGTTGTTTGTGCCTCAGTATGCCACTCATGATGTGGAAGGTGTGCGGACGGGCTCAGGGGAGGTGCTGAGGGTTGAGGGCATTGGGACTGTTGCACTGCAAGCACCAGGAGGGGTCATGTGGCTGACTAGGGTTTTGTATGTCCCTCGGCTGAAGGTGAACCTGTTGTCAGGGGGGCAGTTGGATCGCCAATTGGGCATGTCAACGCTGACGCAAGCAGAAAAATTCATGCTGTTTGATGCACATGGTGCATTGCTGGCCGATGGACCTTTGCATGCTGACATGCTGTACCGCTTAACCCTGTTCCCTGCATTGCCCTCCAACCGTGCACAGACTCACCTCATGACCAAAATAGACCCAAAGCATACTGAGCTCATCCACAGAAGACTGGCCCACATCAATACAGAACTGGTCACCGATCTGTTGAAACACCAACCTGCACATGGACTGAGCCCAGTCGACTGTCCCCACGGCCTCAAGGCATCTGCCTGTCTGAACTGTCAGGAAGGAAAGGCACACCGACAAAGTTTTCCTGTATCACAACATGTCAGCAAGGTACCCCTCGAGTTGGTGCATGCCGACTTAACTGGACCCATGCCGGTCTCCTCAGTCCAGTACCCGTCATTGTACATTCTAACACTGACAGATGACTAGAGCCGTTTCGCTGGGCTTTCCTGCTCACAACCAAAGCGGATGCACAACGGGAAATCATGGAGTGGATTCCTCTTGCTGAACGACAGACTGGGTGCTCTCTGAGCATCCTCCGTATAGACAGGGGCGGAGAATTTCTGGGTCCACTCGAAACAGACCTGAAAGCTAGAGGTATTGTGCAACAAACTACTGCACCGTATACCCCTCAACAAAATGGGGTGGCCAAGAGATGGCACAGAATGTTAGGCGATGCTCTGCGTACCCTACTGGCAGAGTCAGGTCTGACCTTTGGTTTCTGGGAGGAAGCTGTCAAGTACATTACTTGGGTGTGGAACAGAATACCTCAAGGGCCTCTGCCCAGAACCATCACTCCCTGGGAGAGATGGTTCAAGCAGAAGGCAGACTTACGTCCTCCACGGGTGTGGGGCACTCTGGCGTGTGTGTGGTTTGCTGACCCACAACGTAGCCATAAATTGAGCCCACGAGGTAGATGGTGTGTCTTTGTCGGAGTCTCTCATGCCTCGAAGGCATGGAGGTTTGGGGACCCCGTGCATCATACGTTTGTCGAGAGTCGCGATGTGTCCTTCCTATAACACATGCCATACAAGGCGTTCAAGGGACTCAAGCATGCACCGCTGCTCACTGTTCCTCAACGGTACCCTGAGTACGTGAGTGTGCCCATCTTTGTCCCCATCACACAACCTAAGGTTACACCAATCTCGAGGGAGCAGAAGGTCACAGACCAGGTCACACCAGTCCCTGCAGACTTGCTCACACCGGCTGATCTTGCAAGCACAAGTGCAGACTCCTCAGGGTCGCCACCTGGGCTGACCCCAGTGCAAACCAGTCCTGTCCAGCCTGATCCAGTCCGTCGCTCACGGCGAAACGTGGCCAGGGTGGATTACAGACAGTTCTATCACACTACTGGTCTCACACAACCTGTGCATAACCCCCCAGAGCCTCTTACTGTTGAAGAGGCAAGAGGGCGCCCTGATGCAACAGAATGGGAAAAGGCTATGATCGATGAGCTGAACGCTCTCCTCGAGCATGAAGTTTATCAACTGGTGCCTCTTCCCCCCGGACGTAAAGCTATTGACCTAAAGTGGGTGTTCAAGGTCAAACGGAATATCCAGGGTTTGTTTGAGAAACACAAGGCTCAACTGGTGGCCAAGGGTTTCCACCAGATACCAGGGCAAGACTTTACGGACACTTACGCTCCTGTGGGCAAGTACACGTCAGGTCGCGTGCTGCTGGGGGTTGCGGCACACGAGGACTGGGAAATACACCAAATGGATGTCAAGAATGCTTTCCTGAACGGACCACTAGAAGAGGAGATTTATGTGGAACAACCGCTAGGATTCACTGACGGAACAGACAGAGTCTGGCTTCTTGCTAAAGGCCCTGTACGGACTGAAACAGGCGATGTTGGAACAAGGAAATCAGCCGAACACTAGAACTTGGAGGATTTCTACAAAGTCTGTCCGATCCCTCCCTATTCATCCGCAGTGTTCGCGGCACTCCACTCGCCCTTCTGGTATATGTGGATGACCTAATGATTCTTTCACCCTCTCTCTCTCTAGTTCAAGACACAAAAGCACTGCTCACTGCACATTACCGCATGACTGACCTAGGAGAGGCACACAATTTCCTAGGCATGACCATCACGCACAACAGAGCTGCACGCACCTTGACATTGCACCAGGGACGGTTCATAGCACATTTAACAGATCGATTCTCTCACCTTGTGCAACATCTCCCCACACAACATTCACCGATGAGCCCAGACGTCTACGCACATCTTCTTGACCCTCACACCACAGACTACGGACCTGACACAGATCCCACACTGTACAGGCAGATCACTGGCAGTCTCACCTACCTTTCCTCTACCACCCGACCAGATATTGCCTGTGTAGTGAACACTCTCGCCCAATTCAGCCAGCAACCCCGCAGTGCGCATCAAAAGGCTTTGCTGAAACTTCTGCGTTATGTGTTAGACACTGCATCCATGGGCCTCGTCTTCTCCCCTGGCACTGGTCCCTTGCTCGATGGATATTGTGACAATGACAATGCACGCGACAGAAGTGCACGCAGTCGGGGGGGTATGTCTTCCGTTTATGGGGCACTTCTGTATCATGGCCTAGTGCAAAGCAGTCATGTGTTGCATGTAGTGTGGCTGAAGCAGAGTACATGGCATTGGGAGAAGCTGCGTGTGAAGCAACTTGGCTGCAACGGCTGTTGGGGGAGCTGGGCATAATTGTGGGTTCCGTGCCACTATACAGTGATAGTTCTGCTGCACGTCGTATCATGGCAAATGACGGCGTACTGCACCCACGCACTAAGCACATAGGAGTTGAACATCACTTTGTCCGAGAAGCAGTGGAAGCTGACATTGTCCAAGTGTGTGCAGTGCCTGGAAGTGAGCAACTTGCTGACTTTCTCACTAAGGCACTACCATCCTCCTCCCTCATCTCTCAGCTCCATCTTCTTGGTTGCATGCATACAACACCCTCGGCCAAGGGGGCGTGATAACCCTCTGTATATATGTATTCGTGCGTATGTGCCCTCGGGTGTGTAGTGCATGAGGACTCAGCGGTCGGTGGTGATCCACGTTGATGGCGGAGACACGCGCTCGCCAAGCCCGTCACATGGCGGCGTCGTCCTCTTGTCTCACGCACTCCGCCGGCCGTCGACCCTTGCCTACCCCCGCAAGCAGACCTAGTTGTGTTCTTGAGATTCATGTCGCATACTGTGCTCGCTGTGATGCGAGACCTAGATTAGACTCCAACTTGCAAGTTTGTAGGACTGTTTTAGGTTTCCTAATGTCTGCCTTAGATGGTGACTTCGCAGGTGTTGTCGCACCTTTTCTGGGCGCATAGGGCGATTTCGCCCTCGGACCTTGTCGAGCGCCGGTGAGCCTTGCTCGCCGGCCAACAGGTGAGACTCGATTAGCGAGTTTCACCCGTAACAAGGGGACACCTTGTTACTCGTGTACTTGTAACAAAAACTGCTAGCCGCCCTAGGGTTTTTGGAGCTAGCTTGCTCCATGCTTAACCAAATGAAGTGCCGTTTCTCCCATTAGATTCGCAAAGAGATTCTCAGAGGCCGCCGAAGACCGACTGTCTTTTTTGCGCTTAGGGTAAGATGCATCATTGCACTTACCCTGACTCCCGCTCTTGAGCACTTCGCCCCCTCGAGTTGGTCCATTTGGACCTTCTCGGTCCTCTCCCTGTCGAGTCTTTGTCCGATCAGCGCCGATACATCTTGACCCTGACCGACGACTTCACCCGGATGCGGTAGGTCTACATCTTGCGCCAGAAGAGCGACGCCGCTCTCGCGGTTCACCTCTGGCTAGTGATGGCTGAGCATCAGTCCCGCCACACGCTGCACACGATCCGCTCGGATCGTGGTGGCAAGTTTCTTGGCGAGATCGATAGTTTCTTTACCAAGCACGGTGCATTTCACCAGGTCTCCGCTTCTGTTACTTCTCAGCAGAACAGTGTCTCTAAGCGCTCGAAGCGCACCATGGAGGATGTGGTTTACGCTATGCGGTCCAAGTGCGGTCTGCCTGAGTCCTTCGTGGGTCTGGAACCGCCTCCTGCATGGTCCCCTTCCGGACCACCGTACGAGCTCTGATTTTGGCCATCGTGTCGATCTTCCTCTCGCTTGTGTCTGGAGCTCTGTGGCTTGTGTGTGGTACACCAAGGACCAGCAGGGGTCCAAGGTCTCTCTGCGGGGTCGCTTGTGTGCCTTTGTGGGCATCTCCCCACGGTCGAAGGCCTGGCGCTTTTGGGACCCCGCTCTTCGTCGCATTGTTGAGCCTCGCGACGCGCTCTTCTTTGAGCCTCTCACCTACCGTGACATAACCACCATCATGTAGATGGCTGTCACGCACGTTCCTATGTGTGAGGCTTCTCGAAGGATGGGGGAGTCCGTGCCTATGAGCATCTCTCGTCCGACAGATGTGTCCGTTTGAGCCCCCCCCCTTCTCGGTCTCCGGCCCTTGATGACCTAGCAATCATAGCTGTAGGTCCAGAGACCTCTCCTACTCAGCCCGTTTCTACCCATGCTCCCTCGTACCCCACAGGCACACATGATTCTATACCCATACCCACCAGCACTCCTGCCTTTGTTCGTGAGCTCGCCTCTACTCCTGCTCCTGCTGCCTTGCTCACACCCAGCCCTGCGTCCCCTACCACTTCACCAGCATCTCCTCACACTGCATCACCTGCTCCTTTGTCTCAGTCACCACTAGCTATGATCGTGCCCGTCTCTGAGCTTGAGGAAAGCTCTACAAGCCCAGGATACTTGCGTGAGCCCGGCATTTGTCTTCGACCATTGGTCTCTCGAGTCAATCGAGCGTCAGGTCCCGCACCTAGGTGCTCCACTCGCAGTGTTGCAACTGGTGACCCCGGCACGAAGGCCCTAGGCCTTAGTGTCCGCACAGATCACACAAAAGTGCATCCAGCGTGCCCTCTTGGGCAAGATCTGGTCACTCACGAGTTTCGCATCGCTTGTGATCCAGTAGCTGATCTTGTGGTCGTCAGGCCCAGCTCTGAGGCATGTGCACTTGCCACTCAAATCTCTCCCTCGATGGTGCTTGATCCGGGCACACTGAGGGAGGCTCACTCATGAGAGGACGCAGAGGCTTGGCGCGCTACCTGCAAGGATGAGCTTTGTGCCATCCGAGAGCACAGAGTTTACAAGCTAGTCGACCTTCCACCCGGGAGGAAGGCTATTCAGGTCAAGTGGATCTTTTGCAAGAAAGTGAAGCTGGATGGCTCAGTCAAACGCCACAAGTCTCGCTTTGTCTTCAAGGGGTATTCCCAGATTGAGGGCATCAATCACACTGACACATTTGCCCCTGTCCGTCACATGACCTCAGCTTGCGCTCTGTTCCGTGTGGTGGCTCAGCATGACTGGGAACTGCATAAGATGGATGTGAACAATGCGTTCCTCCATGGCTCTCTGGATGAGGAGATCTACGTGGCCCAGCCACCACGCTTTGAGGACGGTGACAAGGTCTGGAGCTTGTGCAAGTCCGTATGCGACCTCAAGCAGTCTCCTCGGTGCTCGAACCACGAGATCACAGGCACCCTGACTCGCGCGGGATATGTACAGAGTGACGCAGGTCCCTCTCTTTTTATCCGGCAGTCACCTCAGCTGTTCATCGGCACCCTGGTCTATGTGGACAAACTCCCAATTGTGTCTCCCTCCATGGAGGCTGTGAAGGAGGCCAAGGCGGTCCTCCAGACTGCCTACAGGATGAAGGACCTCAGTCCTCCAGTGGTGTTTCTTGGCATGGAGATCGTGCGAGATCGCAGAAGTCAGACACTCCTATTGCATCAGGCCCGATACGTACGTGTTGTGGGGAATCGTTTCAGTGATCTCCTTGGCGCAGTGCCCAGAGCCTCCACGCCTTTCACACCTGACGGGCAGGATGCCCTAAAGGTGGACAACCCTGCACAGCTAGGGGAGACAGTGGACGTGACCTTGTATCTCTGTCTTATCCGATATCTGATGTACGTGGCCACTACCACACACCCCAACATTGCCTTTGCCGTCAACCTCCTTGCACAGTTTTTGCAGGCTTGACGTGTTAGAGCCCTTGATGCGGCTGTACGAGTGGTGCGGTACATGGTCTCCACACTGTACCTCGGACTCTGCTTTCGCCGGCAGCGTTCGGTGGTTCTTGACGGCTACACCGATAGCGACTGGGCGTGGAGTCCAGACGCACGCAGTCGAAACGACTACGTGTTCCTGCTCGGTCGTATCATTGTGTCCTGGCGCAGCAGGAACTAGGGCTTCATTGCACGTAGCTCGTCGGAGGCACAGTACGTTGCTCTAGAAGTAGGGGCTGCTGAGGCATTCTGGCTGCAGCGCCTGTTCCTTGAGTTGGGTCAGTCAGTGTCCACCATTGTGCTTCGCTGCAAAAACCAGAGTACCTTTGCCATTGTAGAGAACTCTGGTGTTTTTCATGCTTGCACAAGGCACATTGCGGTTGAGCACCATTTCGTGCGTGATCTGGTGGAACGACACATGATCCCCATCATATGGGTCGGGGCAATGACATGCAGTGTGCTGATTTCATGATGAAGGCACTAGCTCGCGGAAACTTTCTGTTAGACATTTGTGCTCTCTCCAGCTTCGCCCCTTTCCTAAGAGTGGTTGAGTGTGGAGTGTTCTTGTCTTACGTCTGTCGTAGCACTCGTTGTTGCACTTGTACTAGTTCTGCACGAGTATGGACATGCGTACGATCGGGTCATGGGGGACTCTTGTGATTTGTGACGTTCCCATCGAGCTTTACAGTTTACTGTGACCACTCAGCCGTGTCCATGCCCGTGCAGATCCCTGATGCGGATGCAGGAGGCACCGGCACATCGGCAGGTGGTGGACCACCCACTCGGAGCTGACCGACAACTGCCCTAGCGTCCTGGATGTTGTCTCGGGCCTTGTGCAGCTTTTCTGCAGCCTATAGGATTTCATTGGTGGACTGGCCGTGGGCCCGATTTGCATGTTTTGCATTGTGTGTCCACCGTTCCATGCCAGATGCATACATGTGCTTAAATGAGTCTAGGGCGTACAGGCCCATGTTAGAAGAGACATGAGCTCTGGTGGTGAGTGGGAGAAATGCAGCACCGAAATTTGGCTAAGTCTGGAACGAACAAAATACGAACAAAGGAGAGCGTACAATGAGCCCTACTGAGGGCTTATGTGCTGGGGACTGGCGGCTAGCCCACCGGGCCCCGTCATCCCCGTTGCACCAAAAGGCACGAACGGGGAATATGCATGTCATAGAGCATGAAAGCAACAATGGAGGTCTCCTGAGGCACCGGAACAGTCAACCGGGTGCCCGGGTCTCGACCGAGGGGAAAATATGCGATGTACCCCAAACGTATCCAAACTCTCCCGTGATACACTAGCATCACCGACTATCTAGGCGAAACAAGTTTAGGCCTCCCAAGATACCAGAACATGTAACCGGGGGTCCGAGTCTTAGCCACATGTAAACTACACACGTCTGACAAGGGGCCAACAAGACTAGACTAATCAGTGCTGGGTCTCCCGAGGTACCGGTACAGACCACCAGGTACCCGGGTCTCGACCGTGAAAGAGTGCATCACCTGTCAGAGACTATGCGGTAAACTTTTGTGGGGTCTCCAGTTGCACTGGCACAAACCACCAAGTGCCCGGGTCTTGACCACTGAGAAAACTCTACTAAACGCGTATGGATAAACTAAGCTGCTAGAATGCACCATACATGTCAGAGAAGGAGTAATGTAGCCACTGGAGAACCATCATCTCAAACTAGGAGGCTCTCCCTAAACAAAGCTTCATGATAGCTCAAAGCCCATACACCAACACTCCCCCTGGGCTGCAAGAGCTGTCGACAAGGTACGAGCTAAGAAGATACAAATGCTCCCCCGCGATGAGAGAGTCCTGGGAACATGAATGCCGACACCAATGTGCTAGGATAGATCTACTCCCCCTGCATGCAGAAAGCTTTGAACCTATTGCATGTAGATAACACTGCATCTCCTCCTAGCTCAAATGATCCTGGGAAGAACAATCCAACAATGACCACACCTGACAGTGGCTGGAGATGTGAACACGTCATCAGAGAGATGAGGGTGAGGCTAGAAAGGCTACCATGTGCAGAACTCGCTCATGCACTATCTATCGCCTGTCACTCACCACATGGAAGCTGCCAGAGATCCCAACTTGTAGGATCCTGGGTATCACTCTCATCAGACTCAGAGGGTGCAGGAGTGGAGAAGACACTGCCGAATGCTCCATGGCTGAGAGAGGAGAGAGTGGCTGGAGACGGAGGTGAATCTGTGTGTGTGGAACTCACTCCTGCAATCGGTACAGTAATTGTACACTCCAATGTACGTAGATGCTCCTGTGCTACAACCAACTCACCCTGGAGAAGAGAGGCACGCTCACGCATCTCGGCATGATCCTTTGGAGTCAGTATGTGAAGCTCAAACTCAACATCCTCGAGCACTGCCATCAACTCGCTGTACATGGTGGATAAGGAGTCAACCACTCTACGGATTACCTCCACCTCCATCTCTGCTGCTCAAAGCTAAGTGGTTGCGGGTGCTGTGCCTCCTGAAGCAACATGTTTCAAAATGTCCAGGGACTGAGACAAAGGGTCATCTGAAGGACGTGGATGCTAGAAAACCTGTGAGGTAGGAGGCATGCAAAGCTCGGAGGTGGAGAAAGATGGTCGAGGTGTAAAGGAGAAGGATGGGGGTGAGTTGAAGGATGTCCCAAGGCTTTCTGATGTGTCATCACTGCTCACTACATCACGATCCCCATCCTATGAGGTCTTGTCCGAGGGTGCTATGGAACTGGACACGGAACCATCTGAGCTGTGTCCGCTACAACCCTCAGCAAGCATATTCGCCAACGTATCTTGTAGTGCACGCAACCATCCCTCTACATCTCTCAGCTCACACTCTCTAGACATCTGGATGTAATCACTCCTTCCCATGTCCCCAATGAAGATGTAACCTGGAGCATCCTCCGGTAGAGGGATATTGTCAGACAATATCGCTCGAACGGTAGCGACGTACGTCTCTTGCGCACTGATCTGGGAGCGAATCTTGTCCTCCTCAGCTCGGCATCTCCGACAGGAATGACTAGGCGCTGCCAACCTGGTGAAGGGAACTAACTCTGTAGTCACTACCATAGGTGGGCAAGACTCTGATGCCCCCCCAAGATGTCACTATCAGCTACTGCACGATCACTGACCAATGAGAAACAAACCAACACAGTTGATGCGGTCCATGCAGCTGAGGCTGCTGATGTGGTCGATGATGCTGATGCAGGCAATACTGCTGATGTAGTAGATGCTTTCGGTGTAACTGGTACAATCAATGCACCTGGTGCCAGAGATGATGTCGATGACGTCCAACCAGGTGATGCAGCTGGTGCAGGTGATACTACTGATGCAGCTGGTACTGCTGATACAGCAGATGCAACCAAGGCTGTCTGTGCTGAAGACGATATCAATACAGCTGATGTCCTGGAGGGTAATGCTACAAAAGATGTAGGTGTTGTCATTGATGCAGAAGATAGAGCTGATGCAACATCTGGAGTGGATGATGATCCTGACAGCACCGACCCTGTCCATGCACAAGATCCTGATGAAGACATCGACCCCAGCGATAAAGCTGGACCATCTGATAAGGATGATAAGTTCGGTGCAGTCAATGCAAGGAGCAGAGCTGATGTGGAAGATGAAAGCGCTGCAGAGGCACCAGATGAAGCTAGTGTCGTCGGCACTGAGGATGTAGTAGATGTAACTATCACATGCGCTGCCATAGTACCTACTACTACCAAAGGTGTCGATGTAGCTAGTGGGGTCAATGTAGCGAATGACGTCGATGCTGCGGTTGCTGGTGAAGAAGTAGATGGAGCAGGTGGTGCTGCTGGTGCTGCTGTCACAGCTGATGCTGCTGTCACAGCTGATGCAGCTGGTGCTCTAAGCAAAGCAGGTGCTGTAGGAGAGGCTGATGCCATTGAAGCTGTGGATGCAGCAGATGATGCCGATGCTACGACTACGGGTGAAGAAGTAGATGGAGCAGGTGGTGCTGCTGGTGCAGCTAGAGCAGGTGTTGTGGGTGATGCGGAAAGTGTGGATGTAGACTGTGTGGATATGTCTAATGCTAATAGTGCTGCTGAAACTGTAGAAGCTGCGGAGGACGCTACTACAAGCAATGCAACAGGTGGGGTAGCTTGTGCAGGAAGTGTAGCTGTACCAGCTGATGCAGCTGGTACTGTAGATGATGCAGGAATCGTGGATGTAGACTGTGTGGACTTGGCTGATACGACTACCGTTGCTGAAACTGTAGAAGCTGCGGAGGACACTGGTGCCGGCAATGCAACAGGTGGGGCAGCTCGTGCAGCAAGTGCAGTTGTACCAGCTGATGCAACTAGTACTGTGGACAATGTGGGAAGTGTGGATGTAGACTGTGTGGACGTGGCTGATGCTGCTACTACTGATGGACCTGCTCTTACAGAGGAAATACTAGGTGATCCTGATCCATCCTCGGTGCTCATTGGCGTAGTCGACGTCGAAGTGGACGGATGCACACACCCCCCCTCGACCAGTGCAATGACAGAAGTCGGTGGAGATGAAGACGTGCCAGAGATGAGACGGACATGACGCGCTGGGCGACGACGACGTCGTCGAGCAGGAGGCTTACTTGGAGGGGGCATGACACCAGTGGAGCGTAGGATGGAGAGAATAGCCGCGGACTGAGAAGAGAGGTATGTTGGAGTTGAGGAAGGCCCCTCAAAAGAAAATGAGGAAGATGAGGACGACGCGGAACAAGAAGAATCAACCTAATGGGAGAATAGGTAGTCCCTGACCTGTTGCATTATATGTCGCAGGCTCTGAAGCTCGCTGTATAGTATCGCCAGAGCGCCGGTGTGGGGAACGGACGAGTGAGGTGGGTCCGTCTGCTGTGGAGTAAGAGGGGAATCACGCGGCTGGATCCAGGGTGGATGCCATCCACTAGGGCGTATGTGACACTGACGTAGGTGACACTGACGCCAACCCTGGCGTCCATCGCCACAGAAGTGGCAAGCAAACCCACGAATCGATGGATCATGTCGGGGAGAAAGATGACCAATCCGATGAGAGTAAGGATGGTGAGGATGGAGAATGACGTGTCTTGGCGGTATAGAGACCGACCACGGGAGTGGCTGGAGAGCAGCAACACTGAAAGGTGGTGCTGGCAGCCACACATCAATCCCTAAAGGTGGAGGATGATGTGGATGAGCGTGGAGAGCCTCCTGTCTCGGTGGTGACGAGGAAGACCACGGAGAGGCTGACCATTGGGTGGAGGTGGTCCGGGCACCGAGCCGTCAGGCTCAGGACACGCGTAAGCGTGTAGAGCACCGGCTCCGGTCGGAGTAGAAGCCATCCAAAGAGGAAGCTGCCCAGGATACCCCAAAAAGGGTGATGCTTGAGGGCGGGTAAAAGTGCCGGTGGGCTGGTGACACGGCAGGGTGAAAGAAACCCTCTCTCCTGATGGTGAAGGAGTTGACCACAGGAGTGAATGGCCAACACCACCGTGAGGTGGTGGCTCCGGTGGTGTGATCACTGTGCCAGAGGGTAACCCATGATGGGAATGAGAGTGCGAGATGCTGGGGCCCGGCGATGTAGAAACTGACCACGGGTGCACATGACCGAGATGACCACATGGAGGTGGTCCCGGCTGCGGCCTCAGTGGGTCTGAGGGTCGCGGATAAAGAGAGTGAGAGTGCAGAACACTATCAGTAGGCAATGTAGAAACTGCATGTGTGAGGTAGGGGCCAAGAGGTGGCCCCGGCCATGGCAACATCGTGCCGAGAGGGAAAGTGAGATGAGATGGGGGTGAGAGGTGCTGTCACTGTTCCGAGGTAATGCGAAGAGGCGGGAAAGAGCCTGAAATTGGTTGAAAAGAGAAAAGGTTGTAGTGAACGGTAGACGTGCTTGTGCTAGAAAGAGGATGAAAGAAAAAGAGAAGGATACGGGAAATTCCCTTATTTGTTAAGGAGAAAGAAAAGAAAGAAGGAATGAAGTAAACAAATAAATCAAGAAAGAAAGAGAATGAAAGAAAGAAATAAAGAAAGAAATAAAGAAAGAAATAAAGTGTTTTTTGTTCTAAAGAAAAGTTACACGAATACCCCTGGGTTGATCAAGTTCCCAAGGTTTTCTCGATTGACCCAGTGTGGCCGGGTCAAGTCTAGCGAGGGTAACCGATGAAACCCAGCAACCACCCACGATCGTATGGGTGATTTCACACCCACATGATAGTCGCGGGTGGATTATGCCATAGCGATGTATCGACGGCGAAGAACCAAAGAGGATGACGTCAGCAGAACTACGAGGGAGCGGGTCTGTGGGGGGGGGGG
>SZWC01004053.1:88045-98376 GCA_023375785.1 Penium margaritaceum
AGCTTGCCTCCACCTTCTCCCGACTGGATCTTCACCCATGCAGTTGACCCGAACACCTTCAGATGAGATGCATTGGGTTTCTTTCCCGACCATGCTTCCTGTGGGGTCTTCAGCTGCTTGTCCTGCTCCTTTCCATGCTTCCGCAAGGCGGTCGCTGGTGTGAGGTTCAAGAGGTAGCAAGCCATTGTTGCTGCTTCAGCCCAAAAGCGAGGTGGGAGCTTGGCGTCGAAGAGCATGCTTTGCACCATGCCAAGTAGGGTCTGGTTCATCCTCTCGGTAACGCCGTTGCTTTGGGGGTTGTAAGGGGTGGTATGCTTGTGGCGGATGCCATGATGCTTGAGCCAAGGCTTGCATGCCTCGTACTCACCCCCGTTGTCACTTCGGAGCGCCTTCACCTTCTTGGACGTTTGCCGCTCCACCATGGCGACGAACTCGAGGAGCTTCTCCTTGACCTCTCCCTTTGTTTTGAGGAAGTAGATCCACAACTTGCGGCTGTGGTCNTCAATGAAGGTCAGGAAGTACTTGCTTCCTCCATTAGACGGTGTGCGGAAGGGTCCACACACGTCACTGTGTATCAGTTCCAAGACGTGCTCCGCTCGTTGACCTCCTCTCCCAAACGGCTTCTTCTTTGCCTTCGCTTGGAGGCATAGTTCACACAATGTACACCCTTCGCCATGCTTCATGGTGCACCCTTCCATTCCGCGGACTACCTCTTGCTCCTGCATCTTCTGCAGCGTGCTGTTTGCCACGTGGCCAAATCGCCGGTGCCACAGCTGAGCTTCAGTTTCCTTGGTTGATGTGGCGGCCGCAGCGGTCGCTGGTGGTGCATCCTTTGGCTCCGGTGCCACTGCCTTTGTGGCACATGCAAGTCCCTCATCCGACGCCTTGGTGACTTTGGTTTGAAGCACGTAGAGGCCGTCGACTCTTGGAACTTGAAGCATGAGATCGTCTTTGGTGTACAAAATCTGGATGTCCTCGTTTTTTAGGGCCACCGCTTCCTTGTTGGTGAACACCACTGTCATGTTGTTGTCAGTGATTTGTGACACGGACAACACGTTGGCTGCAAAGGAGGGCATGTACACCACCTTTTGAAGGTTGACTGCCTTCTCCGCACCGTTCACGTTGAACGTGATCACCTTGTCCCCTTCGCCCATGGCTTGGACGACGCCACCGTTTGCACACTTGATGCGCATGACAGATTCGGCCATGGAGACAAATCCACCCTTCTCTTTTGATGAGTTGTGGTTGGTGCCCGAGTCAAGGGCGAATGCCCCGCGTCTAAGGATCGCTGCGCCCTTCATGGGCAGCCCCCTAGCCATCATGTTGGTGAGCTCCTTCTCCTTTCCACCTTTGTTCCCGCCTTCTCTCTTGGGACTACGACAGTCCCTAGCCCAGTGCCCAGCCTTGCCACAGTTGTGACAGTTGCCGGGCTTCTTGGAACTCTTCCCGCCACCATTGCCTTTCCCTCCACCGCCACCGCTTCCGCTGTTGCCTTGACTGGAGCGAGAGCTTGCACTTTGTCCACCGAAGC
Organism: Penium margaritaceum; assembly: GCA_023375785.1. NCBI lineage: Eukaryota > Viridiplantae > Streptophyta > Zygnematophyceae > Desmidiales > Peniaceae > Penium > Penium margaritaceum. The sequence goes on from SZWC01004053.1 coordinate 89,577, forward strand.
GAGAGGCATAGGCTGAGATGTTTGCCTCAGCGCCACTGCGTCGCATGGACTCATTGCGGACGTGTTCGGCGACAGCCTCGTACGTCATATCTGCCTCCTTCCAACCGCCAAATACGGTGATCAAGGACCCCCAGCTTTCCGACAGCGCCATTAGAAGGATCATGGCACGCATGTTGGAGTCGAGATTCCATTCCATTTGTTGGACCTCTTGCAGCACGTTGTCGAACGACTGCAAAAATGCGGGTATTGATTCTCCTTCGCTCACCCTCATCGACATCAATCGTTGGAAGATGAAGAGTCGGTTTGCTAGGGCATTCGATTGATGCACGCGTGCACGTTTTGCATAGTCCTCGGTAGCCGACGTGCATCCTGTGATGTGGGAGTGTTGAGTCTCGTTGATGGCTGTCACAAGAATGGCGAGAGCCATGTTGTTCTTCATCGTCCATGCTGCAAGGTCAGTCGCATGCGTCGTCACGGTCGCATCGGCTGGTGCTATCTCGGTCCCTTTTAGGATGTCGAGGTAGCCGCGCACGTTCATGACAATCTCAAACTGCCATTTCCACAAGGGAAAACCTGTCCCCGTGAATTTGGACATACCCGCCTCAAGGCGGGCTGGAGTCGGATACGCCATTTCTTGCGGTTGCTCGTCTTTTCTGCTTCGCTGCTACTCTGCTTCGTTGAGGCCGATGAGGCTGATGAGGCTGCTGACTGCGACCGTTGTCAAAGGTGCAGTTGGTTCCGTTGCATACCCCTCCCGCCGATGATCGCCTAAGGCGATGGTGCCGTCGTGAGAGAACAGACTCGGGTTCGTACCACCTTCTAAAAAGGGGTAGAGCTTAGTCCCGTTGGGGCTCGAGGGTCTTGTCCAACATGGACAGAGCTGTTCCTCGTCCCCTAGTCTGCCACGTGCGTGCACCCTACCTAAAGAAGCCGATGGAGCCGATGGAGCAGATGGAGCCTTCCGATGGTCGTGTCCCTGTTGTACCTGTGCGCCCTGCAAGACCACGCGCTAGTCGGTCTTGGAAGCGTGCCTTAGAACCAGAAGTGTGGGCCCATAACCCTTTGTCAATGCGCCGGATAGCAATGGTCTAGAAAACGGGTCCCGACATAGGAGGCCGCCAACCGCTCTTGGTATTGCAACCAAGATAACATATCACCCTCGAACGAGGGATCCACAGTTTAGGTTCGTTTGGTTTGCAACCTCACGAAGTCCGCATGTTGGTCTTTAGTGTCTACCTTTGGTTGGACACTCTGTGAGGAGTCTCAAAGGCAAGAACTGTGCATGGATGCATGCAAGGTACAGGCTTTTATACTTGCAGAGCTTTGCTAAAGCTTCTGCTTATAGTGGCTCCACTGGAGCCAATCTCAACCTACATTCCTACTTAGCGCGTCCTTATACCGCCAAGTGTCATCCTCAAGGCAGGCTCTAGTAAGCTTCCTAGAAGCTTCCTGTCCCAGTTTTGGCCACAAAGAAAATTGCGGCCGTCGCGGGGTTTGAACCCGCGACCTCTCGTTTGAGACTCCGGTGCCTAATCAAGCAAGCCAAAAAGGTATGGTTCCTATGATGAGCCACAGGGGACATACCCATTTATGGGCAGTGCATTCTTGGCCCATCTCAGAACAGACCAAGGGGACATACTCCATAGAGCAGTGCATGTCTTGTCTGTATGTGTAGCTAGCCAGCCAGGCAGTGGACAAGGTGCATACTATTTCAACACACACTCCTCTGGACGCGTGGCGACCACGACTGCAGTTGTTCCTGTGTCCTCACCAGCGAGCAGCAGTGATCCAGACCCACGCGACCGCACCATCGCCGAGCTTTGTCATCTTCTGGCGCTTCGCTTTCAGGGAGGTGCAAGTGTGTTCTCATCGTCGAGTGGGTCACAGACTGCTTGTTCGTCCGTCCTCGTGACTCGTGATGACACGTATGGGGGAGCACAGTCCGCATGTGATGATGATGGGCCTGACTGCACTGACTGGATTCATGAGTCTCACCTTCATGATGTACGTCGTTCCTTCCCACTGACGGCTCAGCGTCCCTCTGATGCCCAGTGTTCCATTGCTCGTTGTACAGTGACGTCCACCAGTCGTGACTCCGGTGGCACTTGGATCATCGATTCCGGTGCCACCCATCACATGACATGTCGTCGTAGTGACTTTGTGGTACTTGGTCCTGTCACGACTGTCCGTTCCATTCGTACAAGCTCTGGTCAGTCCTTGCCGGTCCACGGTGTTGGGGTTGTATGCTTTGATGGTCCGTCTGGCCCCCTGTATCTCTCTGACGTGCTGTTTGTGTCTGATCTTGAGCTCAGTCTGCTGTCTGTGCGTGCCTGCACTCTGATGGGTCTTTCCGTTGAGCATACCGTTGATTCAGCGACTGTGACTGCTCTTGACACCCGTAGCATTGTCCTTCGTGCTTCAGTTATAGATGATTTGTATCGCATTGCTCGGCCCTCCTCCCCTTGCTCTCCCTCCTCCTCCGGTCGTGTTTTTGTCACTGGTGTTCTATCCCCGGAACACCAGCGGTTGCTTCACCATCGTCTGTGTCACGTGGGCTCCGACACTGTGTCGAAGCTCATTCGGACACACCCTGCTCTCGGTCTTGACGTGGCTTCTTTCGAGAAGCAACCCAAGAACGACTGTCTTTTTTGCGCTCAGGGGAAGATGCACCAGTGCACTTACCCTGATTCGCGTTCCCGAGCACTGAGGCCTCTCGCGTTGGTCCACTCGGACCTGCTTGGTCCTCTCCCAGTCGAGTCCCTGTCCGAGAGGGGCCGGTATGTTCTGACGCTGACTGATGACTTCACCCGGATGCGGTGGGTCTACAGTCTGTGTCAGAAGAGCGACGCCGCCCTTCCGGTTCGGCTCTGGCTCGTGATGGCTGAGCGTCAGTCTCGTTGCACGCTACATACGTTTCGCTCGGATTGCGGCGGCGAGTTCCTCGGTGAGATGGAATCCTTCATTGCTGAGCACGGCATTTTTCACTAGGTCTCCGCTCCTGCTACCCCACAGCAGAACGGTGTATCTGAGCGCTGGAACCGCACCATGGAGGATGCGGTTTGCGCCATGCGGTCCGAGTGCGGTCTCCCGGAGTCCTTTGCCTTCGAGGGCTTCGCCTACATAACTTGGGTCTGGAACCGCCTCCCGTATGGTCCACTTCCGGATCATGCTACACCGTACGAGCTCTGGTTTGGCCACCGTGCTGATCTTCGTCTCGCTCGCGTCTGGGGTTCCCTGGCCTCCGTGTGGTACACCGAGGACCAGCAGGGGTCCAAGGTCTCCCCTCGGGGTCGCTTGTGTGCCTTCATCGGCATCTCCCCGCGGTCGAAGGCCTGGCGCTTTTGGGACCCCACTCGCCGTCGTGTCATTGAGTCCCGTGACGCGCTGTTTTTTTAGTCACTCACATACCGTGATCTGACTTCGATCACAGCCCTCTCTGCAGCTCATGTCCCTTCCTGTGAGGGTCCTCGGCGGATGGGGGAGACTTCTCCGCCAGCGACCATTCCTCGTCAGGCTGATGTGTCCGCTCGAGTCCCCTCTCGGTCTCCAGCACTTGATGATCCGGCTATCATTGCCGTTGGTCCAGAGATCCCGCCTGTTCAGCCTGTTTCACACCCCACAGGTACCGCTGCTCTCACGCCTCCTCCTGCACCATCACCTGTGTCTACTGGCACCCCTACGCCGGCGTCTGACCCAGTCCAGCCCACTCCTGTCCCTACGTCGGCTGACACTCCTGTCTCAGTGTCCGGGCCAGCCTTGCCTGCTGTCACACCCAGCTCTGTGTCCCCCACACACGCATCTCCTCGCACGGCATCTCCGGCTTCCTCGTCTCAGCCCTCACCAGCTGTGGTCGTACCTGTCCCTGTGGTCGTACCTGTTCCTGAGCCTGAGGTGCGCCCCTCGACCTCCGGTTACTCCCGTGAGCCCGTTGGCCGCCTTCGACCACTGGATTCCGGAGCTCAGCGAGCATCGGGTCCCGGACCCAGGCGTTCCTCTTGCAGCATCGCGAGCGGTGATCCAGGCACAAAGGCCTTAGGCCTGAGTGTCCGCACTGAGCTTTCAGAGGTACACCCAGCGTGCCCCACAGGGCAAAACCTGGTCACTCGCGAGTTCCATATCGCCTGTGACGCAGCAGCTGATCTCGTAGCCGTCAGGCCTGACACTGAGGCGTGTGCACTTGCCACACAGAGTTCCCCCTCTATGGCGCCTGATCCGGGCACATTGAGGGAGGCTTTCTCATCGCAGGATGCTGATGCCTGGTGAGCTGCTTGCGAGGATGAGCTTCGCGCTATCCGAGAGCACAGAGTCTACGAGCTGGTCGACCTTCCCCGTGGGAGGAAGGCGATTCAGGTCAAGTGGGTCTTTCGCAAGAAGGTGAAGCCGGATGGCTCACTGGAACGCTACAAGGCCCGCTTGGTCGTCAAGGGGTACTCTCAGATTGAGGGAGTTGATTACACTGACACCTTTGCCCCTGTCGGCCGCATGACCTCAGCTCGAGCTCTGTTCGGTATAATGGCTCAGCATGACTGGGAACTGCACCAGATGGATGTGAACAACGCGTTCCTCCATGGCTCTCTGGATGAGGAGATCTACGTGGCTCAGCCACCAGGCTCTGAGGACGGTGACAAGGTCTGGCGCTTGCGCAAGTCCTTGTACGGCCTCAAGCAGTCTCCACGGTGTTGGAACCGGAAGATCACTGGCACCTTGACTCGCGCAGGATACGTACAGAGCGAGGCACACCCCTCGCTCTTCATCCTACCGACACCCGAGCGGTTCACCGCCATCCTGGTCTATGTTGATGACCTTCTGATTGCGTCTCCGTCCCTGGAGGCCGTGAAGGAGGCCAAGGCTGTCCTGCAGACTGCCTACAGGATGAAGGACCTCGGTCCTGCATCGGTGTTTCTTGGTATGGAGATCGTGCGAGATCGCAGACATCGGACACTGTTGCTGCATCGGGCCCAATACGCACGAGTCGTGGGGGAGCGTTTCAGCGATCTCCTTGGTGTAGTGCCCACCGCTTCCACACCCCTCACACCTGATGGGCAGGATGCCTTGAAGGTGGATGACCCTACACAGCTGGGGGAGACAGTGGACGTGACCTTGTACCTCCGTCTCATCGGATCTCTGATGTACCTGGCCACTACCACGCGTCCTGACATCGCGTTCGCCCTCAACCTCCTTGCTCAGTTCTCGTAGGCTCCACGTGCGAGAGCTCTTCACGCGGCTGTGCGAGTGGTACGGTACGTGGTCTCCACGCCGTATCTTGTACTCTGCTTTCACCGGCACTGTTCGGTGGTCCTTGACGGCTACACTGACAGTGACTGGGCTTGGAGCCTTGATGGGCGCAGTCTTACTGGCTACGTGTTTCTGCTCGGTGGTACCGCTTTGTCTTGGCGAAGCGGGAAGCAGGGCTGCATCGCACGTAGCTCGTTGGAGGCAGAGTATGTGGCTTTGGGCGCAGGGGCTGCTGAGGCCGTATGGTTGTAGCACTTGTTTCTTGAGCTTGGGCAGTCAGTACCCGCCATTGTGTTGCGTTGCGACAACCAGAGTGCTCTCGCCATTGCGGAGAACTTTGGTGTTTTTCATGCTCGCACAAAGCACATTGCGGTTGAGCATCACTTCGTTCGTGATCTTGTGGAGCGACGCGTGATCTCCATCATGTGGGTTGGCACTGACTTGCAGCATGCTGATTTCTTGACGAAGGCACTTGCCCGCGGAAAGTTCCTGGTGGCCATTCGTTCTGTTGGGCTTCGCCCCGTGCGTGAGAGTGGTTGAGTGTGGGATGTGCGTCTGCGTCTCATCTGTCTCTGTCACCCACTATTGTGGTTGTACCAGTGCTGCACGCGTATGGACATGCGTACCATCGGGTCATGGGGGAGTGTTGTGCTTTGTGCCGTTCCTGTACAGTTTACTGTGACCACTCGGCCGTGTCCATACTCGTGCAGATCCCTGAGGCAGGCGGCCCTGGTGACACCGGCGTGACGACAGGCGGCGGACTACCAGCTTGGAGTTGACCGACCATTGTTCCAGAGCCCCAGATGCCACCGGGACTCTTTGCTGTGTTTTCTACGTCTTGCAGGCGTCTTTCGGCGGACTGGCCATGAGGCCTATTTGCATTTTTTACATTGTATGTCCTCTGTCTGTCGATGGATGCATGCAAAACCAGTCGTAGCGTCCGTGTTTTGATTCTGCACGTCTAGGTTCAGACGGCGTAGCATTCGGACATGTGTGCGCAGAGTTACGGCCAAAACGGTGGTTTTGGGCCGGTTTTAGGACAGCTTTTGGACTGCTGCGTGCGACACCTGCCGTGCGCTGCGGCAAGTGTTTATGCCATGGACCTGTCATTTGTCATTCCTCTCTGCATATGCTATATTGAAGCATTCTGACACTGTGCCTTGTGTCTCCTAGCCAAACCCTTGCCGTTGTGTGTACGACCTGTGACTGTCGTCACCGTCTGATCAGGCACTGACGCCCGTGAGAAGATTCCAGGAAGCTTCCTAGCCTTTCTGCTTGCTAGCCTGACAGCACGAGTCTGGCTGGTTGACACACAGGTCATGCAAGGGACAGCAAGGGTAGGGAGAGACACGTGCACTTGTATCTCAAGCTTCAACTGAAGTTAATGCAGAGAGAAATAACAAATGACAGTTGTGGCGGAGGCAGTAGACCCACCGCATGCGGGTGAAGTCATCCGTGAGGGTAACAACATACCGACCACGGTCAGCGACAGACTCGACAGGGAGAGGTCCGAGGAGGTCCGAGTGGACAAGCTCCAGGGGACGCTGCGCGCGAGTGACGGAGGCAGGGTAGGTGCATCGATGCATCTTGCCCTGAGCGCAGAACAGACAGTCGGTCTTGGGCGGCTTCTCGAAGGAAGCCACGTCAAGACCGAGAGCGGGCTGTGTACGAATGAGCCTGGACACAGTGTCCGTGCTCACATGACACAGGCGCCGATGTAACAGGCGTTGGTGGTCAGGAGACAACACCCACGTGACAAAGACGCGGGCAGATGAGCAAGGGGAAGAGTCAGGAGCAGAGCAGCGCACGATGCGATACAGGTCATCCACAACAGAGGCACGCAACACAACCGTGGAAGTGTCAAGTGCAGTGATCGTGGCATCATCAATGGAGTGGTGAACAGAGAGACCCATCCTCGTGCAGGCACGGACAGAGAGCAGGCTGAGCTCGAGATCAGGCACGAAAAGCACGTCAGAAAGATACACGGGACCAGACGGACCATCGAACCGTACGACCCCTGTCCCCTGAACAGGTAGTGACTGCCCAGAACCTGTCCGCACTGACCGAACAGACCCAACAGGACCAAGCACGACAAAGGCGGTACGGTCGCAGGTCATGTGGTGAGTGGCCCCTGAGTCAATGATCCAGTGGCCACTCGCCTCACGACCTGTGGTGGTCACGGTACAACGAGCAACGGAGCACGCTGCCTCTGCTGGACGCTCAGCAGGTGTGGTAGGACAGCGGGACAATGCACGACGATGCGACTCATCCAACCACTCTGTGCTGTCAGACTCATCCTCACCAGGCGACGTAGCCCCCCCACAAGTACGACCACGTGCCACAAACACAGATGGACAGTCAGTCTGTGGACCACTCGGCTGTGACAGCACACTCGCACCTCCCTGTGAGCGAAGTGCCAGCAGTCGACGTAGCTCCGCGATGGTCTGGTCCCTCGGGTCCGGCGTGGTACTCCCCCCGGATGGCGGAGGATCTGCCGCCGGTGCTGCCCCCGAGGTCGCTGCGGCACGGGCTGCTACTCCAGTGCGGATCCGCTCCTCGTGGGCTGCCTGAAGACCGCGGGTGATCCTCGCCCAGTCCAGCTCCTGCTGACACTCAGTGTAGCGATGAGGTCCGCCGCAGTTGTGGCAGCGGACCGCCCGTCCGGTGCCACCGGAAGGCTGCTGCGGTCCCCTCTTCTTCTTCCCCTTCTTCCCCTTCACGGCTGCTGCAGTGGCTCTCAGAGTAGCAGGGGAGGAAGTGGGAGAGGCAGAGGTGGAGCTGGTGGGGGTGAAGGTGGACGATGGTGTGGAAGCCGTAGAGGACGTCGCTCCCACTGCTGCTGCGGCCATGGCGCCCTGCCGATGCGCGCGGGCTGCCTCGTCAGCTGTCGCGACCTGGATGAAGTACCGCTGTGCCCAGGGCAACAGCTGCAGGGTGTCGGACATGGACGCGAGGACGTCCTGGTCGAGGCGGGAGAAGGTGTCAGTGAGCTCGGGGCGCACTCCTAGCATGATGGTGACCAGCGCCGAGAGCTGAGAGCCGCCTCCGGTGCCCAGACGAGTGTACAGGCGCATGGCCCGACGCCAATAATCAGCTGCTGACTCCGAGGATCCCTGATGAAGGGAGTGGAACTCGCGAAGGCGCGCTGACCGGGTCGCGTGAGTCTCTGCTGCAAAAAGGGTCAGCGCCAGCTCCCAGCCGCGGCGCGGGTCTGCGCCTGCTCCTGTCCCAGGCGCGCCCAGGAAGGGGCAGAAGTCTACCACTGTCTCCTGTGGAACTGCGTACAGCAGTCCACGCATGGCACGCGCTGCCGTCTGGGACTGGAGCGGATCAACCGTCTGGTACTGGCTGTGGTAGTAGGGCCGGACTCCCTCTGAGTCTGCCCATACCTGAAACAGCACCTCCCAACAGTCAAACCCCGCCTTGCTGTCGTAGCGAGGCGGGGAAATCTCGAAGTCCTTGGGTCGTCGCTCCGTGGGGAGCTGGACCTCTGGTGGTGCTAGGAGCGGGCGTGGGAAGGGCATGAAAGGCATCAACGCTGCTCCTCCAGCGGCACCCGAGACCT
>SZWC01004053.1:126814-139431 GCA_023375785.1 Penium margaritaceum
TGTCTACCTCTTCAAGCCTCAACCTCAGACATTCCAAGCCATTGTCATAGGATGCACCTCCTACTAAGTTGTGCGCCTTCTTGAGCGCAAGCTAATGACTATCCGATCTATGTGCTTAAGGTTTGGCTTTCTAGACTTAGTCTCAAGGCGTCCAAGGCGGGCACCTTGTGGGTCCACAAGTTTACACTTGTAGTTGCATCCGTACAACTTGTTCAGGGAACTCTTCATGTAATTCTACTTGTGATCTACAAATTCTTAAATACATCTGAGTTTCCTCCATCCACGACTTGTTCTTCCTGTTTTTTGTCTTGTTTCAGCCATCTACCTTCAGCAAATCTTAACATCAACATATGTATCTCTCTCCCTCTACCTCTCTCACTCTCCATCTCTTTGTATATACCTATCTCCTTCTCTCTATATCTCCACCTCTCTATCTTTCCCTCTCTACATATCTCTTTATCTCTCTCCTCTCTCTCTCTCCCTCTTTCTCCTTTGTCCTTTTGTAGAAATCAAAGCTTCAAAAGGAGACATAGACGACCCTGATCCCATCGTGGCTCTTCAGCACCAGCTCGCCGCCTTCCTGCAACAGCTTGCCGCGCTACAGCCACGAGCATCCCAACCTGCCACCAGTGTGCTGCCGTCATTTGTCCCTCCATGACACGCTAGCCCGGCTATGTTTACTGCCACATGTTACCTGGCCAAACAGCAGACTCAGCGCCAGCGGTAGACAGTGACCTCCGTCCTTGGCCCCACTCTGGGTGCCGGCCGCACGTAGTAGGACTTTGAGACGCCGCCGCCACCGCTTTAGGTCCGCGAGCAGTTCCGGAGTTGGGAACTCAGCTTCCGGATCTTGGCCCAAGGTGAGGGTCTCTGGATGTACTACACCCTCCCTTATGACTCAACCCAAGCCGACCAGCTGTATGACGCTGGTCGCGCCGTTTGTGCCTTAGTCCCAGTCGCTCCTCCGGCGTCCCGCCTGGCCCTCGAGCCTTTCCTCGGCGACTTCACGACTGACGTCCCTCTAGACCCTGCCGCCGCCTGGCATGTCCTCACTAGGCCCCATTGCCTGTCCAGCGACGCTGAGATTAGTCGCCTGCTCCGGGAGTTCAACTCCCTACACATAGGGGAGACCGAGACGGTCACTGCCTACTGGCAGCGGACAGAGAACATCCTTCGACGTCTCGGCACATCCGCTCCGCCCCCTCTGTCCGCGCTTCTCACCATCAAGCCGGGCGCCACCAGCGCGTACGCGGACGTCTTCGTGCACTACCCCCAGGACGTCCTCTACACCATGGCGGCCCAGGGCACCCTTATGCGCTAGACGTACGAGCTCTTCCTCCGTGTTGAGGAAGCTCGACAGGAGTCCCAGCTCCATCGCATGGAGGTGCTTGCATCCCCTGCCATCGCCCCCCCTGTCGGTGCCTCCCTCCCCGTTGCTTCACTTGTCGTTGCCTCCGTGGCCATCGCCTCCCCCACCACAGCGACCTCATTGACGTCAAAACCAAAGAAGAAGCGCAAGAACAAAAAAGGCAAGGGACCGTTGCAACAGCAACAGCAGTAGTCGTCGATCGGATCCAGTGGTGGTGGCGCAGTCTGCCACAACTGCGGCCGGCCTAGACACGGGTGGTACACATGCCCTTTGCCGACGGACGAGGCCCGCGTCATCGCCACCCTACGACGCCAGCGGGAGCACCGTCGCGCCTCTGCCGCCGTCGCTACTGCTAACACTCCGACCTCGTCTAGCAGCTCGACCAATCTGACAGTTTCGCCTGTCCTACAGACGCCCCCGCAACAGTAGTACTACTCCCAGCCATCGGCGCTACGGCTTCCTTCGCCGGCCTAGTCCTCTTACTACCCGGGCTCGAGCGCTGTGACTCTGTACTCGGCCTACACTCCCGGGCCATCCTCCCGTGAGCGTCAGCTGGAGCAGTACATCGCGCTCCAACTTGGCCTGCCTCGCCCTCCTCCCCAGGGAAATGCGAGTTGCGTCACTTCTTGTCCTCGTACACAGCCCTCCATGACTGAGTCTGAGCTACGCTCCTGTCCCGTCTCTTCATCTGTCTCGTCGTCTCCTGTGGTCTCCTCCACCCCACTCCTTGACGACATTGCGTGGCTTGAAGATTGGCAGTCTCGTTTCGCGCCCCCTTCCACCTCGTCCGCGTCCCTTGCTTGTTGTCATGTGACCGTCAGTGATCTGGCGACCCCTGTCCAGGACCCTGTTGAGACCACGATCATCCCTGTTGGATCCTGTATTTCCTTCACGTTCTCCACCTAGTTTACCTTGTCATCCATCGCATTTTCCTCTTTTCTCTTCCTCCCCTCTTCATTTTCTCCTCTTCCTCCCCTCCTCTTCTACTCCTACTCCCCCTTCTCTTGTTTCCTCATCCTCTTTCGTGTCTTTATTGTCCTGCGCCTACTTTTCAATCTCCTCCTCCTCCTTTTTTGAATTTGATTGGGGTAAGGGTTGAAAAGCTGCACCAAAGTTTAGGCAAGTAAGGGTCTAGTAGTGTGATAAGGTTTGAATTGGAGGGACATGATTCCAACTTCTGATCTCTTTACTATGTAGCGGAAGATTTTATGCTCAATGCAAAAGCACGTTGCCAACAATACACACTCAAATTGTATCAGCGACTATGATAAAATTCACTCAACAACATCCATTACCAGCTGTTGTACTTTGACGTACAAAATGCTGTGATCTTAGCCTCGACTCTTTACATTTGATATCACTATATTGGCATAGACGTGACCTCAATCATGAAGTGGATGAGTTACAAAATCGAACTCCTAAAGTAGAAGCTGAACTTTGATTGTGGAACAATTCGAAGCGTTGGAGCCTGGCTCGACATAAGAAAGCAGTTGTGAATGAGCTAATGGAAGTGGGCTTGTGACTTAGTCTATGGTCTTGAGGTTGATGATGTAAGCAAATAGGTTTGAACCCCTTTTTTTCTGAATGGATGTACCTCCCTCTGAACAGGTATATTTGAAGATGGATTTCTATTGTAGCTCTTTACTTATGTAGTAAAGAGGGCCTTCAGGAGGTAAAAGCACCTTTGGAAGGGATAAAGGGGTATAGGTAATCTTGGTAACTATTGAATTGTCTAAAGACATGGAAAAATGTTTTCTAAGAGGCAAAACACCGCTAGAATGGCTCTATGAAACTTAGCCAACTTTTCCAAAAATGTTTCGTTGAACTCTAAATGTTTCCCTTCTCCTCCTCCTCCCCTCTTTCTATTCTCCTCCTCTCATCAGTCTTTCCCTTCTCCTCTTGGTTCCTCATTTTCCTCCTTATCCTCGTCATTGTTTTCATTTTCTACCACCTACTTTTCCATCTTTTCATCCACTTCCAAATCCGTAACTTCTTTTCCTCCTTATTGCCATGTATGCTAACCTTCTCCTCATCATCATCATTCTCCTCCACTTTCTTTCACTACTTTTATTCTTCCTCCTATACTTCCTCCTCTTGCTCATGATCATTCTCTTTAAGGTCATCTATGCCTTCAACATCATTAACTCTAAAAATGATGTCTGTCCACATCATCATTTACCATTGTCCTAATTGTTCGCATCCTACTCACCTTCTCTTCTCCATTTCACCCGCCCTCCTCCTTATTGCCTCATTTTCAATTTCATAAAAACATTATGCGTTCTATGTATTTGATGTCATCAACATGGTCTTCATTGTAATTTTCAGTCTTTGTAAGAATCTTTTCTTCTATCATCCTCTCCTTACTCTATGCCCTCTTCCACGTCATCTTCTTCTCCTCATCAAGTTAGAATCCTTAATATTTTTCTTCACTTCCTTGACATCTTTTACACCTACAACTTTGACATCTTCCTTCACATTCTTCAAATTTTATTCCTCTTCCCGTCTTCCTTCTCTTCCTATTCCTCCTCATCAAATAATTCCACATCCCTTTCCTCTATTCTCTTATCCATTGTTTTTTTTGTATCTGAGGTCTAGGGTAGAAATGCTTCTCATATTATCCAACCCTAACTAGGAGGTCATGTAAACATGGCAATAAATGCGACAGGATAAGGACAAAATAGAATCTGTGGATAAGGAGGAAGAGAAAGAAGAAGAATAAAAACATGAGTAAGGATATAAAATGTAGAATGAGGAATAAGCTAATGAGGAAGGGGAGAGGGAGAAAGAGGAGGAGCATGATACAAAGAGAACGAATGGAAGAGGGAAATGAGGAGGGGGAGGTAAAAGTGAGAAACAAAATTTGAGAGAACAAATTCGTAGATACAAAACATTCAAACATACTAACTAAAGAATGTGAGGAATTTTCACTGCCTTGATAAATCCAAAACATTGTGCCTTTTTAAAACAAAAACAATGGTTTATTTGACAAAGAAAATGTTTGATATTCTTGAAATCCCTCATTTTGTAAATGGATTATCTAGAAGCATTGAGTTTTGACGTGGTTTCACATTAACTGCTCATCTCAAGCCCTTACAATCTTCTTATTCCTTAAGTGTCTATGTTATTGTACACATGCACTCCATAGTCTTCCAACGTGTCATTAGAGAAGAGTTATGAGTAACTGCTACTTATCCAACCATCCTACTTCCATGAAATTTCTTTTCATCTAAAGAGAAAATCCATTCGGAATACATGTTTTGCATGCTTAAATGTTAAAAATCGTATTAAAAGCTAACACTTTAAATCATGCATCTACCTAACCAACATCATTAATATACAAAATCTATAAATAATGCATCATTTGAGTTTTTTTCCGATAACACCTATGGAGGGAACCAATTATGACAAGTGTCTTGAAAATGGTAGAGTAAAGTTTATTGTTTTCCATGATAAAGCTGTTAACTAATGTTTAAGAATAAAATAAAAACTATCAAGGGTAGGAATAAGCAAATGTTCAGAGGGGTACACCAATATATATACATACATATATATATTGACTTCAATTGATTTTTTAACATGTCTTGTTATATTTGGACTAACGTGGGTATATGTCATCTTCAATCTATTAATTGAATGCCCAGAAATGAATTATTGGACCATTAATCATTATGTGCTTGAATTATTCTGTCCTTACGTGAAAAAAAACAATCTAGGTAAAGTTGGGTAGGAAGGACAGGGTCAATATTTGGGAGAGATTAAGGACAAATAGCAAAGTGGGAAAAATAAGAAAACGCAACGATAAAAGGGCAATATAACAAAGACATGATCAAAAAGAGGAAATATGATGAGGATAAAAATACAAGGAAAAGAACACAAGAAAGAGCACAAGGTCAAGGATGAGGATGGAACAAGGGAATGGGTGTGAAGGAGCAAGGGAGAATGCGGGTCAAGGTCGTATTGAGGTCAAGGAAGAACATGGGCAAGAGGTGTGTAGTTTTATTCATTTTATTGTCCTATTTTCCTCTAGCCTCATTTTCATTACATACTCTAACACTCTAAAAAATACCCTCTTTAAGTCTCATCAGCCTTACGCACATTTCTTGTAAATCTTCCTGGTCCAACTTCAGAAAGAATTTTCTTCTCCATCTGAAATCTATTTTGCAAGGCATGTACCACCTAACATTTGAGTCCCCATTTTTTCCCCAAATTATTTTGAGTTTTTAAGTCCATAAATGAATAATTGTGAATGTGTAATTCCTTAATGGATATGGTCTTCATATGATGGAAAAATCCTTAGAATGTTTCCAAATCACGCATTATGATACAAAAGCACGTGAAAATTGGACTCCCTTCTTCTAAGTGAAAAGGCTATGTTCTTTTATGTTTGGTTGCGCTTCAGAAAGGTGAAAAATCTGCATGAATTCCCTATTTCTTTACGTTTTCTATCACCAGGAATACGTATACACTTTAGTGTTTTTCTTCATGCTTTCCACGTGCTAGAGGGTTTTCACTTGTGTTTCTCATGAGCATTTTGCATGCAAGTGTAAATTAGTTTTACGTTTCAAGGGAGTGACCATCCATCCAAGCAATTCTCGATGTTTATTGCCATATGCACATTTTGCACATTAACCACGCCATATCCTTTCTTGGAACTTTTACTTCTTTATTTACGTTAAATCCAAAGAGCATGCAAAACATTGTGCTATAATCATATTTGCACACTATGTGGAAACCCTATGCCATCGAGCGAATATTTGCTGACGTCGTCAGACATGAGAGAAATCACAAACCCCTTTCTAAAGTGATGTTTCTCACAAAGGTTTGCGACGATTTTCAGTGGGGGGACCAAAACTCCCCATGCGTTTAAAGGGAACCTCCTGGGCCCCACGGTAGTGTGGCCCAGCATGAGTGCGCAGAAAAATAAACCCTAAAACCCCGAGTTTAATATAGGTTAGGTTTTCAGAGTGGTTTGCATGGATAATAATGGGTTTGCTTGTCCGGGAAAAAAACTAGGAAAGGCCTTTTTGCTTGATAGCGATTCTTGTGAGGAGGGGGGGGGGGGNAAACACCCCATGCGTTTAAAGGGAACCTCCTTGGCCCCACGGTAGTGTGGCCCAGCACAAGTGCGCAGAAAAATAAACCCTAAAACCCCGAGTTTAATTTAGGTTAGGTTTTGAGAGTGGTTTGCATGGATAATAATGGGTTTGCTTGTCCGGGAAAAAAACTAGGAAAGGCCTTTTTGCTTGATAGCGATTCTTGTGAGGAGGGGGGGGGGGGTCAAGGGGGGAAGCGAGGGGGTTGAAATAACACCTGCCTTGCTTTGCTAGATTGGCGACTTTAGTTGTTGATCGTGGATGGCCATGAAAGTGGATATGGAATTCCTATGTTGAACTTGTTGCATATGGCGGTTTTATAATTCATCTGACAGATATCTCATGCTTACGTTGACGCCGTTTGTGTTTTTATTATTACCAATTCAGATCCCTTCATTTGAGAGTCTGTTTGAAATCACCACACAGCCGGGACCTCACGGCTGTGTAGTCCACATAGTCGGAATCGATGGCCTGTAGGACTTGGCGTCAAGGAACGCAGTTCGACTGGGCAGGAAAATGGTTAGAGACCCTCTTTCCGGAGAGAGTACTTTTTCAATGCCCCGTTTCGGAAACATTATTCCTCATATGCCATGGAAGTTTTTTCTGCTTTAAGAATACCCTGGGTGGCAAGATACGATCCACGGATGCCACTGATGATGTTTTTCGATCTCCATGAGCACCTAGGGGTTGACTACGTAAGCACAATGTACCCCGTCGACCTGGGGTTCATGGTTTCATTAACATGCACTCTTGGGTGCGCAATGCGACTGATTTTTCTTGTGTCAAAACGTAGCATGCATAACATTTTGAAGAGAACGGGGTCTGACACAGCTTTGTTTTCAAGTGGTTGGTTTGTTCGTGTAAAGCATATGGCACGTCGACTTTTCAAGAAATAATCATAATATTCCAAGGGAAGCAAGATCACAAAAAGACAACCGTCGCAACAGGGTGCCATTCGTTTCCATACATGAAACGACCACATGGACAAGACGCCATTGACAATATAGGGAATACGAAATTTTATAAAGAGAAAAAATCAAAATCGAAAGACAGAATGGACAATCGATCCGTTACGAATTACCTTTAGGGGCACTTCCAGTTGCGGCAACAGAACGAGTGGCTTATGGAAAGCTAAATTTTGGAAGCGGGGTCCTAAAAAAATAGAAAACGGGGCTTGTAATGACAAAACATCTAACCCTAGGGCGCATTGCCAGACCCATACAGATAAAGGGGACGGATTATAACTTTGCCGTCGACTGGGTCATCCATCCCGTCGATCCCTGCGTTGACCATGCAGATTTTGTGG
The DNA here is from genome assembly GCA_023375785.1 of Penium margaritaceum. Classification (NCBI taxonomy): domain Eukaryota; kingdom Viridiplantae; phylum Streptophyta; class Zygnematophyceae; order Desmidiales; family Peniaceae; genus Penium; species Penium margaritaceum. Next base: position 134,583 of record SZWC01004053.1, read on the forward strand.
TCAGAGGCCTCACGTATCGTTCAACGGACCTAGCGCTGCGCAGTTCGCTGACTCGTCCACTCTGACACATGGCAGAGGAGCGGTGCTCGCTCCCCACGCGAGAAGTTGTACTTGCTCGAGACATTCTTTTTGGGTTACATAGTAACCTTATTGCAATCGCTTTTCTTTCAAAAAATCCGATTATATGATTGGTCTGTCCGCACGAATTTCTTCGCCGACGGCCGGTCGGACTTCTGAGGGCGGACGAAGCACCCTTGTGTTCTGTTCTCGGTTCAAAACGAAAATTGGTCATGTACATGATGGAGAAAGGGTGTAAAGAGATGGTAAAAAAACGAGAATGTTCGATTACAGTGTAATAATGTGTTTCGTGTTTTTAAAAATGTAATTAAAGCCATTTTGTAAATGATGGAAATATTTGGGTTACAACTATTTAATGTATGGTTGGGTCACTTGAGCTCAGACAAAGGATATAAAACAGGCATACGATGTACCCGGGTCAGAAATGCAATGTAGTAAGGTATACTTCATTGATAATGGTATTGACGACATGAACGTGTTATTTGGACGTCTTTCTACCGTTGGAGTAATCATTTGCTACTCATGTAGACAATTCTGGTGGAAGCAAATATGTTTTCGGCAACTTTTTGTGGGGCAATCTTATGGACATTTTAGGAGCAAGAGCAATGAGATGGAAAAATTTGACGACAAATATAATTTCATACAGCGATATCTTTAATCTAAATAGGCCGAGAATATTTTCACAACATTTCCCCAACGACTACAATGTTTTAGTACTCTTTGTGAGAAAACTCCTAGCACTGCTGTCGCTAGCGTGGCAACGCAAGCCAGTTAGCTAACTCACTAGCACACACAAATGATGGTAAGAACAGCAAGGGGTTGGCTAGGGACACAAACACAAGTGTGAGAAGCTGCAAATGTTCAGATATGCAGAGAGAGATGACAATTGAGGTCTGGCCAACCTAAATAGTGCCACGGACCTAGTGGATGTGTTGGGTTTTTGCGCTCATTGTGCTCTGTTGTGTCCTCCCGGCTTGTGTACATCGGCATGCAGATGACTGACGGCAAGACTCGACGCTGATGGAGTGTCGTCCGGTGGAGCCGACGCACGCTAAGGTCTGCGAAACTGCTAGGAAGCTTCCTAGCCTTGCTGCTGCTGACGTGGCGACACTGTCCAGTCAGCTGATGCACTAGCAAGCAGGCAGGTGCAAGAAACAGCAAGGATCAGGCTAGGGAGACGCGCAAAGTCTCATAAGCTTCAATAGCTTAGTAAATGCAGAGAGAAATGACAAATGACAGGTCCAGGGCATAAGTACCTGCCGCGGCGCACAGCGGGTGTCGCACGCGGCAGTCCAAGAACTGTCCTAAAACCGGCCCAAAACCACTGTTTTGGCCATAACTCTACGCACACATGTCAGAATCCTGCGCCGTCTGAACCTAGACGTGCAGGATCAAAAGACGCACGCAACGACTGGTCACATGCATGCATCCATCGACTGACAGCGAGTATATAATGCAAAAACATGCAAATGGGTCTCATGCCCAGTCCGCCGAAAGGCGCCTGCAAGACGTAGAAGGCACAGCAAGGAGTCCCGGTGACATCTGGGCCTCTGGAACAGTAGTCGGTCAGCTCCAGACGGGTAGGCCGCCGCCTGTCGTGGCGCCGGTGTCACCAGGGCCGCCTGCCTCAGGGATCTGCACGAGTATGGACACGGCCGAGTGGTCACAGTAAACTGTACAGAAACGGCACAAATCACAACACTCCCCCATGACCCGATGGTACGCATGTCCATACGCGTGCAGCACTGGTACATCCACATAGTGAGTGACACACACAGATGAGACAGCAACGTGCATCCCACACTCAACCACTGTCACGCACGGGGCGAAGCCCAACAGAACGAATGGCCACCAGGAACTTTCCGCGTGCAAGTGCCTTCGTCAAGAAATCAGCTCGCTGCAAGTCAGTGCCAACCCACATGATGGAGATCACGCGTCGCTCCACCAGATCGCGAACGAAATGATGCTCAACCGCAATGTGCTTTGTGCGAGCATGAAAAACACCAGAGTTCTCCGCAATGGCGAGAGCACTCTGGTTGTTGCAACGCAGCACAATGGCGGGTACTGACTGCCTTAGCTCAAGAAACAGGCGCTGCAGCCAAACTGCCTCAGCAGCCCCTGCCCCCAAAGCCACATGCTCTGCCTCCGACGAGCTACGTGCGATGCAGCCCTGCTTCCCGCTTCGCCAAGACAAAGCGGTACCACCGAGCAGGAACACGTAGCCAGTGCGACTGCGCCCGTCGGGACTCCAAGCCCAGTCGCTGTCAGTGTAGCCGTCAAGGACCACCGAACACTGCCGACGAAAGCAGAGTCCGAGATACGGTGTGGAAACCACGTACCGTACCACTCGCACAGCCGCGTGAAGGGCTCTCGCACGTGGAGCCTGCGAGAACTGAGCGAGGAGGTTGACGGCGAACGCGATGTCGGGACGCGTGGTCGTGGCCAGATACATCAGAGATCCGATCAGACGGAGGTACAAGGTCACGTCTACTGTCTCCCCCAGCTGTGTAGGGTCATCCACCTTCAGGGCATCCTGCCCATCAGGTGTAATGGGTGTGGAAGCAGTGGGCACTGCACCGAGGAGATCGCTAAAGCGCTCCCCCACGACTCGTGCATATCGGGCCTGATGCAGCAGCAGTGTCCGATGTCTGCGATCACGTACAATCTCCATGCCGAGAAACACCGATGCAGGACCGAGGTCCTTTATCCTGTAGGCGGTCTGCAGGACAGCCTTGGCCTCCTTTACGGCCTCCAGAGATGGAGACGCAATCAGAAGGTCATCAACATAGACCAGGATGGTGGTGAGACGCTCGGGTGTCGGCAGGATGAACAGCGAGGGGGCAGCCTCGCTCTGTACGTATCCTGCACGAGTCAAGGTGCCTGTGATTTCCCGGTTCCAACACCGTGGAGACGGCTTGAGGCCGTACAAGGACTTGCGCAAGCGCCAGACCTTGTCATCGTCCTCAAAGCCTGGTGGCTGAGCCACGTAGATCTCCTCATCCAGAGAGCCATGGAGGAACGCGTTGTTCACATCCATCTGGTGTAGTTCCCAGTCATGCTGAGCCACTACACCGAACAGAGCTCGAGCTGAGGTCATGCGGCCGACAGGGGCAAAGGTGTCAGTGTAGTCAACTCCCTCAATCTGAGAGAACCCCTTGACGACCAAGCGGGCCTTGTAGCGTTCCAGTGAGCCATCAGGCTTCACTTTCTTGCGAAAGACCCACTTGACCTGAATCGCCTTCCTCCCGGGGGGAAGGTCGACCAGCTCATAGACTCCGTGCTCTCGGATAGCGCGAAGCTCATCCTCGCAAGCAGCTCGCCAGGCATCAGAATCCTGCGATGAGAGAGCCTCTCTCAATGTGCCTGGATCAGGGGCCAGAGAGGGGGAACTCTGCGTGGCAAGTGCAGACGCCACCGTGTCAGGCCTGACAGTCACGAGGTCAGCTGCTGCGTCACAGGCGATCTGGAACTCGCGAGTGACCAGATCGTGCCCGATGGGGCACGCTGGGTGTACCTCTGTAGACTCAGTGCGGGCACTCAGGCCTAGGGCCTTTGTGCCTGGATCGCCGCTCGCGATGCTGCGAGTGGGGCGCCTGGGACCCGGACCCGACGCCCGCTGAGCTCCGGAATCCAGTGGTCGAAGGCGACCACCAGGCTCACGAGAGTAACCGGAGGTTGAGGGACGCGCAGCAGGCGCAGGAACGGGCACGTCCACAGGGTCAGGGACAACCGCAGCAGGTGTGGACTGTGACGAGGCGGCCGGGGACGCCGTGCTAGGAGGCGCGTGTGTGGGGAACCCAGAGCTGGGCATGCCAGCGGGTAATGCCGGACCGGACACTGAAGGGGTGTCAGGCGAAGCAGGGACAGGTGTGGGCTGGACTGGGTCAGACACCTGCGCGGGTGTGCTGGCAGGGACGGGCGTGGGCTGGACTGAGCCAGATGCCTGAACAGGGGTGCTAGCAGGGACAGGCGAGGATGCAGGAGGAGGCGTGAGGGCTGTGCTGCCTGTAGGGTGTGAAGTGGGCAGCACAGGCGATCTCTCTGGGCCAATGGCAACAATAGCCGGATCGTCAAGTGCTGGAGACCGAGAGGGGGCTCGAGCGGACCCCTCAGCCTGGCGACCAGTGGTCGACGGCGAACTCTCCCCCATCCGCTGAGAACCCTCACAGGAAGGGACGTGGGCAGCAGAGAGAGCTGTGATGGAAGTCAGATCACGGTAAGTGAGTGACTCAAAAAACAGCGCGTCCCGAGACTCTATGACGCGACGGCGAGTGGGATCCCAGAAACGCCAGGCCTTCGACCGCGGGGAGATGCCGATGAAGGCACACAAACGACCCCGAGGGGAGACCTTGGACCCCTGCTGGTCCTCGGTGTACCACACGGAGGCCAGGGAACCCCAGACGCGAGCGAGGCGCAGATCAGCACGGTGGCCAAACCAGAGCTCGTACGGTGTAATATGGTCCGGAAGCGGACCATGCGGGAGGCGGTTCCAGACCCAGGTCATGTAGGAGAAACCCTCGAAGGCGAAGGACTCCGGGAGACCGCACTCAGACCGCATGGCGCGGACCGCATCCTCCATGGTGCGGTTCCAGCGCTCAGAGACACCGTTCTGCTGTGGGGTGGCAGGAGCAGAGACCTGGTGAAAAATGCCGTGCTCAGCAAAGTAGGCGTCCATCTCGCCGAGGAACTCGCCACCGCGATCAGAGCGGAACGTGTGTAGCGTGTGGCGAGACTGACGCTCAGCCATCACGAGCCAGAGCCGAACCGCAAG
>SZWC01004053.1:155541-169948 GCA_023375785.1 Penium margaritaceum
ACGGCTGCGGTAGTGGCGGCCGATCGGGCGGTCGCACCAGACGTCTGGCGCATGCGTGCCTCGTGCGCCTGCTGCAGTCCACGGGTGACCTTGGCCCAATCCAGTGGGCGTCCTGTCAGGTGAGTGCAGTCAGGATAGCGATGGTCACCACCACAGTTGAAACACACGATTCGACGCCCCGTCGTGCTTCTAGGGCCACTGCTGCTACCGCCGCTGCTGCTGCTTCCGCCGCCGCTGCTGCTGTTGTTCTGGCTATCACTGCTAGTGCTGGTGCTGCTGCTGGTCCCGCCACTGGAACCACCTCCTGACGCTTTGCGGCCCTTCTTCCCATGATCTGGAGCCGCCGTTGCTGTAGAAGGCGGGGAGGGAGACGCAGCGGCAGCTGCAGCTGAAGCGGTGCTATGGCGAGCGCGGTTCGCGGCATCCATGCCTATGACATCCAGAGAGTGGAGAGTGGCCTAGCGCAGCAGGGTCCCGTTGCTCGCCATGTCGCGAAGCAGGGTCTGGTCGAAGTTGCTAAAGACGCACGCGTAGTCGGGGTGGATGCCGTAGAGGATAATCTGGAGGGCGGAGTATTGCGCAGGGGCGTCGTCCCCGAGATCCTCGTACAACTGGATCGCCCGGCGCCAGTAGTCGGCTGCAAACTCCTGAGCAGTCTGGCAGAGGGAGTTGAATTCGGCGAGGCATTGGGACATCAAAGCCAAGGTGGCACCCTCAAACAGAGTGACGGCCAGTGCCCATGCCGCGTAAGGGTCAGCTCCTGAGCCGGTCAGCGAATCGCCAAGGAACCGACTGAAGTCCTTGGTGAAGTCTGGGGCGGCCTTCATCAGGCCGGAAGCTGCGCGGACTGCCATGTGTGTCTGAGCGGGGTCAGACGCCTGATATGGTGCAAGGTAGTAGGGGAGGACTCCCTCGCTCATGGTCCACATGCGAAAGCGCGGCTTCCAGGTCTTGAAGTCGTTCCCAGTCCGGAAGACGGGCGGGTCTGACTCAAACAACTTGGGTGGCTTGACCGTCGGCAGGGCAACGACCGAAGCCACTGCGGGGCCCGGCATCGAGGAGGCAATTCCCTTACCCAGGCGGGCCCGCAGAGCCAGCTCTTCAAAGCTCAGTGGGCGGCGAGATGAGCTCGGGTCAGCATTGGTGCTGGAGCTGGTGCCCTGGAGGGCTGCATTGGCCTCACGCGCTCTGCGACGCGCCTCCAGGCGGACGAGGCGTGCTCGGAGCACCTCTTCCTCGCCCTCCTCGCCGAAGTCAGAGAGGTTCTCTGCGACTTCATCAGCATTGCCGCCGTGGGCAAGGTGGTCCTCGCTCCGGTCAGTCGACGGATGCTGCTACTGGTACAGCAAGCCTCTCACCATATCCTGTAGTTCGGCAACCTGCCTCGTCAAGGTATCGCGGCTCTCCGCCTGTAGGTCCGCCAGCGCGCGCACTTGGCGCGCCAATGTCGTCGGGCTCGGCGACCGCTGTTGCTCCTACTGCTGCAGCGGCGGCTGCTGGTGTTGTGGTGACGGTTGCTGCTGTCGCTACTTTTGCTAATGCTGCTGCTGCTGTAGTGGCTGCTGCTGCTGCTGCGGCTGCTGCTGCTGCCGTTGTGGTGATGATGGCGGTGGTCGACGTTGACCGCTGACGGCGCTACCCTTGGCAGCTGCGTTGGCAGCCATACTTGAGGAGGTTGGCTTTGGCATAGCGACCGGTTTCCTCCCCTGTTTTCCCCTCCGCGGAGCTCCTCCGTGGAGCGTCTCCGCGGAATCTCTCCTCCGCAGAACTTCCCTCTGAGGAACTCCTCCGCGGAATGTCTCCGCGGATCCCTTCTGCGGTGAACCTCACCGCGGAAGCTCACCGCGGATTACCGCGGACTGCCGCGGTTTACCGCGGATCACCGCGGAGTATCGCGGTTTTACCGCGGTTTACCGCCGACTACCGCAGGCAGGTTAAGAGCGCGGTGGCGCGGAGTGCGGCAAGGTGCTGCTCATGGTCACCGCGGTCATGCGGATGTAGAACACGGCGGGATTCTTGGCGGCTCCTGGGGTTTCGTGGTCAGCACGTTCCGCACTCGCCGCGAAGCGATCACGTTTTGAAGCGGAGGGTGTGCTGCAGACGTGCGACTGTGGAACTGTGGCGTGCAGCGTCAATGTGTTCTGCAACGGCCGTGGAGGTGCGGCGGCGGAGCTGCGCGGATCCGCGGAACCACCCAGATCTGTAGTGGTCACGTCACCGCGAGGTGACGAAGTCGGAACGCCGAGTGCCTCCGCGGCACTTGACACGTGTTCCGACGCGGTCGTGCGGTTGCCGCGCCCGCCGCGGAGGCTTTGTCATCGCGGAGCACCGTGGAACGGCTGCGGAATGACCGCGGAACGACCGCGGACTCTTAGAAAAAACGGTCAAAGTGGTCGTGGGCCCTCCCAGGACCTCCCGCTGAGACTGTGGGCACTGCTGCTGCTCCGACTCAAGGCAACGGCTGCGGTTGCTCACGACTTCTGCGGCTGCTACGTCTCTGCTGCGCAGCTATGTGAGCACTGGCTCGCCGCTCCGATACCATGTGAGACAACTCCTAGCACTGCTGTCGCTAGCGTGGCAAAGCAAGCCAGTTAGCTAACTCACTAGCACACACAGGTGATGGTGAGAACAGCAAGGGGTTGGCTAGGGACACAAACACAAGTGTCAGAAGCTGCAAATGTTGAGATATGCAGAGAGAGATGACAATTGAGGTCTGGCCAACCTATATAGTGCCACGGACCTAGTGGATGCACACACACACACACATGGCGCACAACGACGTTGTTTTTCTAGCAGGACAAAACAGTGGCAAAAATACAGTTTTGGTCATAATTCCCTGCAGACACGTCAGAACGACGAGCCGTTTGAGCCAGAACGGCCACGTCGACAAGATCTACATCCAGATAGGCTGCACGCCTACGTGCTGTGACACAACACGAGTCTACAAAATACGGAAGTCTTCTGGGCGCCCGTCGTCGCCGGCTGCCAGCCTTCTGCCACCGTCGCCAGTCTCAGGGATCTGCATGTGAATGGACATGAGCCGAGGGGTCACCGTAAGCTGTGTACGACACACAAAAAACACTCTTTACTATCTGTTTCCCTTGTAAGTTTTGAGTTGTGTACGTTGTTACTTGTGTACCTTTTGATTAATGCTACCTAAAAACATTCTGGCCACCGTTTTTCTTATACCTAGGACACTTTATGTACTTCTCTACCTATCTACCTGTCTAGCTTCGTATTTGTCTACGTTGTCATTTGTGTAACTCTAACGCAAGCTAAGCCAAACAAATTTTGACAGCATTTTCCCTACACCTAGATGAATCCAACTACCTTTTCACGTGCCTACCTGTATACCTCTATCCCTTTGTGCCTTTTATTAATGTTACATGAAAAATATCTAGCCACCGTTTGTCCTATGCCTGGGACACTTTATGTACTTCTCTACCTGTCTACCTTTCTACCATCGTGCCTGTCTACGATGTCATTTGTGTAACTCTAACGCAAACTTCGCCAAACATATTTCGACAGCATTTTTCCTACAGCTGGATCACTTAAACTACCTTTCTACCTGCCTACCTGTATACCTCTATACCTTTGTACCTTTAAATAATGCTACTTGAGAAAATCTGGCCACCGTTTGACCTATACCTGTGTAACGGGTCAAGTCTCCAGCTCCTGCTCTGAAGTCGTCGTTGGAGCTCACCAAATGGCGTTCTCAGTCAGCGTCAGGGGTTTACCCCCTTCGCAAGACTGAGGGGCAATCGTCATCAATGACCCAGAGCAGGGAGACTCGAATATTTCGAGTCTCCGGAGGCCCATTTCCGTTTTTAAACAAAACCCTGGTTTTGGGACCCAAACCGGGGGTTTTTACCTCGAACTCGTGTATTCGCACAAGTTATTTCATTTTTTCTACGTCGAAGTTCGTCGAGAACGAACTTTGATTTACGTTTTGCCGTTCTCGCGCGAAATCGTCGCGTGCGAGACACGCTGGCGATTTCGCGCCAGATTTCTCTCGACCTCACCCTCGCTCCCCCTATCCCTTGTCGTCACTTGCTTGCTTTGCAAGGAGGGCGAGGGGGGGCGAGGGCACGAGGCCACGCCCTTGAGGCCCTCGTGGCCTATCAGCCGCCGATCGGGCTGAGGCCGTGATTGGCAGCTGATGGCTGGCCAACCGGTGGCCGGCCGGTCACTTGGCCGGCTGCCGGCCGTCCAGCCGGCCGGCACCTGGCTGGCCGGTGGCCAGCGAAGTGCTAGCCGCCGGCCAGCCCTCGCTGACGCCAGGGGTGGTGCGCAACCACCCCTCGCTTCAACGAGGAGGGGGGGCCAAACCGGCCCTCCTGCTACATTCCTCCCCACTTGTTATGAACCGTCCCGGTTCATGAACAACAAGTAGGATTTTCAGTCAGTGAGTCATCAACATTGTGAAAGAATATGAATAATTTCAATCACCAGCTAGACATGAACACGTGCATGGTACTTAGACCTAAGCTGCAGCTTGTAGGTTAGCACGGCTAGCGGCCTCCCCCCTTTAGGCTGGAGCATCCGCGCGACAACCATGTTGGGCGTCCCCAACCTCCTATGGTCGCTGTTCATGAATGCTGCCCTGTGGGAGTATTGTTCACTTTTTCTGCGTTCAAGTGGTACCTCCTTCCATGCTTCGATCTGTGCAAGCTGCAAGCTCGTTCCAATACTCGTTGACCACCCCTGTGGGCAACCGAGATTTGGGCTCCCATGAATTATGTTCAGGTCCACAACCGGCCCAATGAACGAGGTACTCCCTGACAATGCGCGACCGAAAAGTACGCTCTCGGTGCTGGAGTAGAGGAAGGACCTTGTATTGGCCGTCGGTAGCCAGGACCACTGGCAGTGGCTGAACGGTTCCTTCTTCCGTGTATGGAGCTAGCAGGCTCACATGAAACATGCCATGTATCTTCATACTCGGTGGAAGTAGCAATCGGTATGCCACTGGCCCGATGCGTGCCACAATGGGAAAGGGCCCAATCCACTTCTGTAGAAGTTTTCTTGCCCGTGGCGACTTCAGCCGAAGGTTTTTAGTGCTAAGCAGCACTTTGTCACCGATGTCAAACGAGACCTCCCGACGACCTTTGTCGGCATATGCCTTTTTTCGTTGCCGAGCTGCTTGAAGGTGACCCTTCGCCTTCTGTAACAAGGAGTCGATGCGCTCGGCAAAGGCTTGAGCGGAAGGAACCTGCCCCTCTTGTACTCCCACTCTTCACCAATGAAGAGGGTACCACTGGATGCCGACCACTGTTCAACACGAATGGTGTGAACTGTGTGGACTCGTTCACCGAGTTGTTCACCGCAAACTCTGCCGGTGCTAGGAATTCGTCCCAATCATGCATGGCAGGGTCCACGTACACGTAGAGCATGTGCTCTAGAGTGCGATTCATGCGCTCTGTTTGTCCGTTAGTTTGAGGGTGAAATGCTGTCAACATTTGCGATTTACTGTCGAAGTATTCGTGCATCTTTTGCCAGAACTTACTAGAAAATGTTCGATCTCGATCGGAGATAAGGTGCAACGGCAAGCCGTGTTACTTTACGACACNCGGCATATGCCTTTTTTCGTTGCCGAGCTGCTTGAAGGTGACCCTTCGCCTTCTGTAACAAGGAGTCGATGCGCTCGGCAAAGGCTTGAGCGGAAGGAACCTGCCCCTCTTGTACTCCCACTCTTCACCAATGAAGAGGGTACCACTGGATGCCGACCACTGTTCAACACGAATGGTGTGAACTGTGTGGACTCGTTCACCGAGTTGTTCACCGCAAACTCTGCCGGTGCTAGGAATTCGTCCTAATCATGCATGGCAGGGTCCACGTACATGCAGAGCATCTGCTCCAGAGTGTGATTCATGCGCTCTGTTTGTCCGTTACTTTGAGGGTGAAATGCTGTCGACATTTGCGATTCACTGTCAAAGTATTCGTGCATCTTTTGCCAGAGCTTACTAGAAAATTTTTGATCTCGATCAGAAATAATGCGCAACGGCAAGCCGTGTTACTTTACGACACCCTCAAAGAAGAGACGAGCAGTCTCCTCTGCGTTCATGTCAGTGGTTGTAGGAATTAAGTGTGTCATCTTTGTCAAAAGATCCACAACCACTAGTATTGCATCATGGCCACGGGCCGTGTCCAGAAGACCAGTAATGAAGTCCATGCTCACGCACTCCCATCGAGTCCCACGAATGGGAAGCTGTTGGATGAGTCCAACAGGCTTCTTGTTGCTAGCCTTATTCCAAAGACATGGGTCACATGTCATGCAATACTTCCGGACATCAACACTCCACCCTGGCCACCAATAGTGGTCCGAGAGTGCCTGTCCGGTCTTTCGGGGTCCCACATAACCTGCTATCGACGGGCCGTGGAACTGGGAGATAACCTTTGCTCGAAGGTCTCCTGAGTTTGGCACAACAACTTGTTCTCCGTGCCAGAAGATTCCTGCGGCCTCCACCAAGCCGTACTTGTCCAGATTTCGAGAGTCTTGAAACCAAGAATCCACACAGTATCCCATCCGGATCCTGTATACAAAACCGTTGTAATGGATAATCTCTCGTGGTGGTTGCCGCAGAGGTGCAGGGGGATCTGGTGGTTGTACTGTTGCTGTTGTAATGGCCATAAAACACCCATTGACGTCGGTGGTTGCTTTAACTTCCACAGGCTGTCGGCTTAGTGGATCAGCCACATTGATGCGTCCTGGCGGATATTCCCATGTGAACGAGAATCGGCTCAGGTATTTACTCCAATGCGCCTGCCGTCTTGACAGGTTCGGTTGCGTTTGGAAAAACACCAATGGATTATGGTCGGTCACGACCGTCACACCCCCTTCAGCACCCTCGAGGTAGCAACGCCACATCTTGAAATCATGTACTACAGCAAGGAGCTCTTGATCCCCAGTCGTGTACCGCGTTTCTGCGGGAATGAGCTTCCGGCTCTCATACGCAACTGGGTGACCGTTCTGTATGAGGACGGCTCCGAGTCCTACTACCGACGCATCACATCGAACCTCCCACGGTTGCGATGGATTTGGAAGAGCTAGGACGGGCGCCGTGGATAGGAGCTCTTTGACCTTGAGAAAAACGTTCTTGTAGTCAGATGTCCATTCCCAACACATATCTTTTTGCGTAAGCCTGGTTAGCGGTGCTACCAGGGTCGAATACCCTTGTATAAACCGTTGAAAGTAGTTTGCAAGGCCAAGGAAAGACCATACATGCCCAGCATTCTGGGAACGTGGCCAGTCCACAACGGCTTGGACCTTTCGTGGGTCGACACGGATGCCGTCCTTGCCGACGATGTGTCCAAGGCATTCGAGTTCATCTTGTGCAAACTTGCACTTGCTCACTTTTGCATAGAACTTCTGTTCTCGAAGGATTGTAAGAACTTCGCGCAGATGTACTATGTGCTCTTCCATTGATTTGGAGAAAAGTAGGATGTCGTCCAGTGAAACTAAGACAAACTGTCCGATTTGCTTGGCGAACGTTCGGTTCATTTCTCCTTGGAAGGTTGCCGGGGCATTCGTAAGCCCAGAGCATAATACTCGGAACTGATAGTGTCCCATGTGCGTTCGAAATGCGGTTTTGGACACATCATCTTCAAAGTGATGCGGATGTGATGGTACCCTTGAGACAAATCCAAGGACAAAAATACTTTTGCGCCTTGGAGTTGGTCGAAAAGGTCCTCAATCCGCGGTAAGGGGAATCGATTTTTCACCGTCAACTTGTTCAACGCCCGGTAATCCACGTACTTGCGTAAACCACCGTCCATTTTGCTCACAAAAGGGATCGGCGCACCGTACGGCAAGCTACTGGGCTCGATCCACCCCTTTGCAAGGTACTCTTTGATTTGGCGTTCGGCCTCTCGCCTTTCTGCAGGACTAAGGCGATACCTAGGTCTGAACGGAGGAGTCACCTCTGGTTGCAGCGGAATCGTGTGGCCCATGTGTCTTTCTGGTGGAAGCCCAACCGGTGGGTCTTGGAATACATTCGAGAACTCTGCCAATAGAGATCTGATCTCTTGTAGCGTGTCTTCCTTCACGTCGTCCTCAAATTTCTGCAACTGAGCCAAGAAGTATCGACAACCTTGTCGAATACGTCTCTTGACCTGTATTGCAGACAAGCTGGCATGGACTTTGAGTCGGGACGGTGATAAATCCGTACTCGGAATCAACGTAAAGCGGCGTTGTCCTTTTTGGAGGATCAAACGCTTTGATTCAAAGCACATTAGTGCCTTGTTGTCACGGAGCCAGGGGTCGCCTAGCACCATGTCAAATGGGTCAAGAAGGTTGAGTACCTTCAACGTGACACTCTGTATGTACTCTTGAAAACAAGTCTTCGCTTTACAAGTACCGATCACGGGTACCAAACGGTTGTCGCCCACAACAACTGTGCCGTTTGATGGCTCGTACCTCAAGCCAACCTGTCGGGTAAAGCCAAGGCTAACAAAAGAGTCATCCCCTCCAGTGTCAACAAGTACGTTCACGGGAGCACCAGCTAGGTGTCCTTTGAACTGCATCGTCATGTTGCCCCCACTCTTCCGAGTGAACAGACTCGATGACGGCAAGCCGAGTTTGTGATAAACACGTAATCTGTACGACGGGCGTCGCAATTGCCATGATTCACCCACGTGAGTCCACATCTTGTGGGCACGTGTGGATTCGGCTAGCACCTTCCAGTCCTTAGATTTGAATGGGTCAGAATCGTTGACTAAGGGTACTGCAAACTTGATTGAACTCATTGCTTTGAGGGCGTTTGCTTCAATCACTGTGTCATACAACTCTTGCACATTGGTCGGTGTCACCACCACTAAGCATGTACGATCATGTATCTCGTCCGGAGATGCAAGGTTTAGTGGGCAATGTCGGTCAGCAAGTGTAGAATGCGGTTCAACAAGAGGAGAAAAGACAACAGAGAAATTTGACCTTCTCAAAAACTAAAATTGTTTAACATCCTCATCTGAAAACATGAACCCACACTCGTAATCCAGTTTTACCCCTGAGTGGTCCCCATTGACGTCACTCAGGGGTGGGGAAAACCCGCCCCACGGCCCTGTCCGCTACCACAACCGGGCCCATTGCCGCGACTGCGACCTTGTCCATGGCCCTGTCTGCGGCCTCCTGCTGCACCATCCCCACAAGGTGCTACTACTGCAGCTAACGCCGCGGTCTCTTGTCCACCCCCAGCAGCCTGAGGGCACTGAGCCCTAAAGTGGCCCGGCTGCATGCAGTTGAGGCAGAGCCCTTTGCGGAAGGATGTGTTGCGACGCTCACGCGCCGCCTGTAGCTCGTCATTCTCATGGCTGCGCTTGTTGTTGGGACCTTTGTATCCACCAGCCTTCTTGGCTAGAGGGTTTGCAGGCTGCTTGCCCTTGGCCCCGCCTCGCTGTCAAGCTTACCCACCAGCCCCTGCAGCGTCCATGCACATGTCGCGGCCTTGCGTCCATGCTGTGCACGTGCGTTTGGCCGTGCATGAGAGTAGTGCTTCGGGTTTCCCGAATACACTTCGCTCATGTAGTCGCGCAACACCCTCCAGCTTGTCCAAGCTTGGCGAGTGGCTGTCGTGGTGGTCTTGTCCTTTAGCTTCTCGCTGGCAAGACCATCACGCAAGTACTCTAGCAGCATGCACTCCGGGTCTGAGTCTCATCGTCCTCAGTGAAGCTTTCGGCTTCTTCCACAAGTGCGGCAAACTCGCTCAAGTAGGATTCGAGCGAGCTGCCCAGTTGCCTGAAGTCCTTGATCTTGTGGAAGGCGCGCTATGCCTACTCACGTAGGGTGCACTTCTTGCGCATGATCGCGTAGAAGGCCTCCCACGGCATGGGCTGCCACTCAAGGTGCGGCTGATGCGCAGTCCAGTCCTTGACCACATACTTGAAGAGTTTGTCTTCAAGCCGCGTCGTGGCAAGGTCGTCCCACTGGCCGAGTGGAGCCTTTTGGACACGTAGGACGTGCTCCATGCGGTTCAGCCAGTCGGTCAGCTTCACGCCCTTTCGGAAGATCTCCACACTGTGGAGGAAGGACGTGTTCATGACCGACCCCAAACTCGTTGAGGTAGGCAAGTTGTCGCTGCCACCGGCAGTGGCATTTGCAGCTGCGGCACGTTGCGCTTGCTGCTGCATCCGTACCTGGGTCACGGTCTGCAACGCCTTGTCAAGGTCGTTGCATCGGTGGCTTACCTCATGGGCGGCCAAGCGTTGCAGCTGGCCATCACGGTCAAGGTCCGTGATGCTCTGCCCAACGTGGGCTAGCAGGTTTGCGAATGTGAACTTGAGCTCTGATGTCATCAGAGCATTGGCGATAGCCTCCAAGGCCTTGCGTTTTCCGTGTACCCTTACCCACTGTAAGAGGGTATGGTTCGTGTACACGCCTCCAAGGAGTCCCACCTTTTGGAGGAGACTGTCGTCGGCGACGACGCTCGAGTGGGCGCTGCCTTGCCCCATTGTGGCCGCATCGTAGGAAGGAGGGTCCGCCCCCATTCCTCCGAATGGTGCCGTATCTCCACCATCGGTGGTGATCTTGAGTTGGCCTGCGGCCTCGGCAGCAAACTCCGCGAGCCTACAACGGTCATCGCGAATTGCCATCGCGGTGACGTCGTCTGGCTCGTTCTTGCGGGAATTTCCCGTGTGGCTGCTTTCAACGCCCTTGCTGCTCTCGGTAGTCTCGCTGCCGTCGGCAGCTTCAGGCGATGCAGTGGGCGTCTTTCCCTTCTCGAGCAATCGGCTCGAGTTCGTTGCACAACAATGGCGATGGTCCCGATCCTCTTCGCCTTCGCCATCGTCGACGTCGTGCTCTTCGTCGGGGTATCCCCCTAGGAGATCCTCCTCCATCGCATCGTCCGTCCCTTGGGGGTCGCCCACGTGCACGTCGACGTACTCGTCGAGCACCTTTTTGGCCTCCGCACGCTGCTCGGTACCGCCGAGGTTGGCGTCGGTTGCCTTTGGAACTAGGGTTGCCCTTGGCGGTACGGTTGCCTTTAGGTTGGCAACCGTGCTCACGGTGGCGGCTCCCAAAATTTGGAGTCCGCCAAGATCTCGTGGTGAGGCCGTCACCACCTTGCCCTTGTTTGTCTTGGATGGCCCGGCACTTGCCATCTTGTCGTTCGTGCAACTAGCACGTGAAGGTAGTTGTGAGGATCACCCCACAACTTAAAGGAGGAATCGCCTCCTATGATCTCTTTGCTCTCACGATCGGTGAGGCAACTATCAATTCAATTTCTGTTTTCCTAGGCCGCCACGTTGGCACAAGTTCGTGGTTTTTGGAACTAGACTTCCTCAGCCGTGACTCACGGCGATTGGCAATGACTAGTACCTAGGAAAATAGAAAATTAGAAGACAATAGAATGAGGACTGTGAGTGCCGTTCACAAAACAAGAGTAAACAGTGAGAAGAGGAATTCTAACAATTCCTAGCGAGTCTTCCACTCTCTCTTCCAACTTCTTGTCTTCCTCTTGTCTTCTTGTCTTCCTTGGTCTTTTCTTCACTCTCCATGACGCCTCTCGCATTCTTGGGCGGCGTCTCCCTTGAGCCGGCGGTGTTGGCGAGCCCTAAAAAATCTTCAAGGTGTCAACCTCCTTCTTTTAAGGGTGCTCTCAGGCCATGAGAGTCCCTCACCTTGGGGAGGGGCGCTGTCCCAATTTTTGGATGAAGGAGGTTTGAAGGAGCCTTGAAAATGAGGAGGATTTTGTGGTTTCAGAGGTGGGAACTCCCAAAACCGCCCCACAAAAATCCTCCTAGCCCCTGGAAGTGTAGAGAGGTTGGAAGGAAGTGGTTCCACCAAGTAGAGATTTATTCCAGATCTGCAACACACTTTACGGCGCTTCAATCCGTGAAGTATGGATGCCGTAGTCCCTTCTGGCATTTTTGCTGCTGCTTGCAGCTTTCGGCGGCATTTTATATGTGACGTAGCCGCCGTTTCCGTCGAACCCTTAGTCGCGAGGGTCGTCTGGCTTTGAGAACCACTTTAACGGGTTGAGTCTGTAGCTCCTGCTCTGAAGTCGTTGTCGAAGTTCGCCGAATGGCGTTCTCAGTCCGCGTCACGGGTTTACCCCCTTCGCAAGACTGAGGGGCAATCATCATCAACGACCCAGAGCAGGCAGACTCGAATATTTCGAGTCTCCGGAGGCCCATTTCCGTTTTAAACCAAAACCCTAGTTTTGGGATCCAAACCGGGGGTTTTTACCTCAAACTCGTGTGTTCGCACGAGTTATTCCATTTGTTTCATGTCAAAGTGCGTCGAGAACGAACTTCGATTTACGTTTTGCCATTCTGGCGTGAAATCGTCGCGTGCGAGGCACGTTGGCGATTTCGCGCCAGCTTTCTCTCGACCTCACCCTCGCTCCCCCTCTCCCTCGTCCTTGCTTGCTTGTTTTGCAAGGAGGGCGAGGGGGGGCGAGGGCACGAGGCCAAGAGGCCTTGTCCTCGAGGCCATCGTGGCCTCTCAGCCACCGATCGAGCTGAGGCCGCGATCAGCGGCTGGTGTCTGGCCAGCCGGTAATTTGGCCGGCCGCCGGCCGTCCAGCCTGTCAATGCGCCGGATAGCAACGGTCTAGAAAACGGGTCCCGACATGGGAGGCCGCAAACCGCTCTTGGTATTGCAACCAAGATAACATATCACCCTCGAACGAGGGATCCACACTTTAGGTTCGTTTGGTTTGCAACCTCACGAAGTCCGCATGTTGGTCTTTAGTGTCTACCTTTGGTTGGACACTCTGTGAGGAGTCTCAAAGGCAAGAACTGTAAATGGATGCATGCAAGGTACAGGCTTTTATACTTGCAGAGCTTTGCTAAAGCTTCTGCTTGTAGTGGCTCCACTGGAGCCAACCTCATCCTACATTCCTACTTGGCGCGTCCTTAGACCGCCAAGTGTCATCCTCAAGGCAGGCTCTAGTAAGCTTCCTAGAAGCTTCCTGTCCCAGTTTTGGCCACAAAGAAAATTGCGGCCGTCGCGGGGTTTGAACCCGCGACCTCTGGTTTGAGACTCCGGTGCCTAATCAACCAAGCCAAAAAGGTATGGTTCCTATGATGAGCCACAGGGGACATACCCATTATGGGCAGTGCATTCCTGGCCCATCTCAGAACAGACCAAGGGGACATACTCCATAGAGCAGTGCATGCCTTGTCTGTATGTGTAGCTAGCCAGCTAGGCAGTGGACAAGGTGCACACTATTTCAATAAATCTCTCCCTTGCACCTCTGTCCATTTGTCCCTTGCTCGTCTCCATCAATGCCTTGGAGCTCACCCTTCCTCTGCCGCACTCCTCATGCCGAATCCACGAATGCCTGCATAATGCAAGTTGCTGTCCAGCGGCTTGGTCATGCAGTCAGCAAGCATGTTCTTTGTTACGCACTGCTGCAAGTCCACCACGTTCTTCATGACCAGGTCACATGAGTAGTGGTAACGTATGTCAATGTGCTTTGTTCGTCGGGAGATGATCTCGTCTTCAGCCATCGAGATGGTGCTCATGTTGTCCACGTGTACGATTGTGGCGTCTTTCTGTGGCACTGTCATTTCGCCAAGCAGGCTGCGGAGCCATTGAGTCTCCTTGCACACCTCAAACAAAGCAACGTACTCTGCCTCAGCCGTGGACACGGAAACACAATCCTGCTTCCTGCTGGCCCATGAGATGGCAGCGCCATTCAAGATACACACGTATCCAGAGGTGGATTTCCTGTCGTCGAGATTTCCTCCCTAGTCAGCGTCGGTGTAGCATTTCAGAAGAAGGGGGTCCGTTCCTTCTTGGCCTCCAAGGACGAGGCCCATGTGACGTGTCTTCTGCAGGTAGCGCAAGATGCGCTTGACTGCCTGCCAATGTTGTGGCCCAGGGTTGGCCACGAATCTGCTCACTTGTCCCACAGCATAGCAGATGTCCGGATGAGTCCCTACCATGGCGTACATAATGCTACCCACGGCGGACTGGTAGGGGATGTCTTGCATCTCCCTTTGTTCTGCTTTCTTGCTTGGTGACATGGAGGCCTTCAGCTTTGTGTCGGTCGTCATTGGGGTGCTGACAGGTTTGCAGTCTTCCATGTGGTAGCGCTTCAGCACCTCACCAATGTATTTGGTTTGGTTGAGTTTGATGGTGCCTGCGACTCGGTTGTGGTGGATGGCAATCCCAAGGTAGTACTCGAGAGGACCCATGTCCTTCATCTTGAACCTTTTGCTGAGGTCAGACTTCAGCCCATCCAGCAGCTTGACCGATGACGAGCAGATGATCAGATCATCCACGTACAGCGCAACCAGCATCAGCCCTCTCTCATCATCGCGCACGTACATGCTCGAGTCATTCTGGCAATGCGCGAAGGAGAGGCCGGTCATGAAAGCGTCCATCTCTTTGTACCACATCCTTGGGGCCTGTTTCAGCCCGTAGAGCGCTTTCACCAACTTGCACACCTTGCCCTTGGGAGCTTCG
>SZWC01004054.1:49538-74007 GCA_023375785.1 Penium margaritaceum
GGGATAGTCAGGTGACGGTCGCACCGTAGGCACCACAGGAGATCTGGTGCCCGTCTGCAGCTGACGGAGGCGCTCCTGAAGGACCCGGATGTCATGATCCGGGGAGTCGTCTGTCATGCCTGGCATGAATGGCTCATCATCCAGGAGGTCTGAAGGTGGTGGGTCAGGCCGAGCACCCGTACCAGGTCCCTGAGCCGACTGCTGTGCAGAGAACGCGACGCCGGTAGCTCCCTCGGAACCCTGCCGTGGAGCTGAGGACTGGCCACGCAGAAGCTCAGTCAGCGTACGGGTGAGTGGGTCAGGTCGAGCTCCTGTAGATGGTGCACGAGCTGACTGCTGTGTAGGGATCGCGACGTCGGCAGCTCCCTCGGAAACCTGCCGTGGGTCTGTGGACTGGCTACGCAGGAGCTCAGTCAGCGTGCGGATGGCCTCAGTCTGCTCCCGCTGGAGGCGGCGCATCTCAACCTGCTGGCTCCGCAGGTCCTCAATGGCCTGCGAGCGTGGGCTCAGGACGCCAGAGGAGGAGGAGGAGGGATCACCAGTCGCCTTCCCCTTGTCCGACTCCATGTCGCCTCTCAGTATGGACAGGCAGGTCAGGTTTGTCGGATTTCAAAACCGTCAGCGTTTCTCGAGCAGTTGAGACGCTGGCAATTTTTGACTCTCCGGCCAAAAATTTGTCTAAGTATGGTGCTGACGTCAGCAGGTGGTTGCTGACGTCAGCACGACCTGATGACGTCAGCAAGCAGGATGCTGACGTCAGCGTCAACGCTGACGTTTTTTTTTGTTGTTCCGCTCGCGGTCCTGCGCGAGCGTGCAGCCGCCCAGCGGCGGCTGCGCGGAGGCTGCGCGGAAGCTGCACAGCAGCTTCCGCCTAGCTGCTGCTGCAGTTGCACAGGCAGCTGCAGTAGCAGCTGCGTGGCTGCATGCGCGGCGGTGGCAGCAGCAGCTGCACGCTGCCGCTGCTGCTGTTACGCGCTGCAGCAGTAGCTCGCTGCCGCCGCCGCCCGCTGCTGTTGCTGCGCTGCCGCGCTGCCACGCTGCCGCTGCTGCTGCGCTGCTACGCTGCTGCTGCTGCCGCTGCTGCCGCCGCTGCCGCTGCTGCTTCTGCTGCTGCAGCTGCGCTGCGGCTGCTGGTGCTGCTGCCGCCGCTGCCGCTGCTGCTTCTGCTGCTGCAGCTGCGCTGCGGCTGCTGGTGCTGCTGCCGCCGCTGCGGCTGCTGTTGCCGCCGCCGCCGCTGCGGCTGCTGCGCTGCTGCTGCCGCTGCTGCGCTGCTGCTGCCGCTGCTGCGCTGCTGCTGCCGCCGCTGCTGCTGCGCTGCCGCTACCGCGGCTGCTGTCACGCTGCTGCTGCGGCTGTGGCTGCTGCACTGCTGCTGCTACTCAGCTGCGGTGGCGGTGGGAGAAGGGAAGCTGGCACCGCCGCCGCCACACCTCTCTGCGTGGTGGTACGCGTCGCTGCTGCTGTCTCTGCAGCTGCGAACTCACGTTGACGGCGGTCGACCGTCTCCAACGGGTCCCAGAAGGTCTGCTGCAGCGGTGACTCTCACTGCTGCTGCTCTGCTGCGTCTCTGCTGCGCAGCTCGGTGAGATCTGTCTCACAGCTCTGATACCATGAGGAAGCTTCCTAGCCTTGCTGCTGCTGACGTGGCGACACTGTCCAGTCGGCTGACGCACTAGCAAGCAGGCAGGTGCAAGAAACAGCAAGGATCAGGCTAGGGAGACGCGCAAAGTCTCATAAGCTTCAATAGCTTAGTAAATGCAGAGAGAGATGACAACTGACAGGTCCAGGGCATAAATACCTGCCGCGGCGCATGGCGGGTGTCGCACGCGGCAGTCCAAGAGCTGTCCTAAAACCGGCCCAAAACCACTGTTTTGGCCGTAACTATGCGCACACATGTCAGAATCCTATGCCGTCTGAACCTAGACGTGCAGACTCAAAAGACGCACGCAACGACTGGTCACATGCATGCATCCATCGACTGACAGCGAGTATATAATGCAAAAACATGCAAATGGGCCTCATGCCCAGTCCGCCGAAAGGTGCCTGCAAGACGTAGAAGGCACAGCAAAGAGTCCCGGTGACATCTGGGGCTCTGGAACAGTGGTCGGTCAGCTCCAGACGGGTAGTCTGCCGCCTGTCGTCACGCCGGTGTTACCAGGGCCGCCTGCCTCAGGGATCTGCACGAGTATGGACACGGCCGAGTGGTCACAGTAAACTGTACAGGAACGGCACAAAGCACAACAGGGTGGGTGGGGGGGAGGGGCGAGGATGGGAGGGGGGAAGGGGAGAGGATGGGAGGAGGGAGGGGAGAGGATGGGAGGAGGGAGGGGAGAGGATGGGAGGGAGGGGAGATGATGGGATGGTGGGGTGGTAATAGATGCCCTTTTTTGGGGGTATAAAATGTAATACCCTAGTACCCCTGCATCTGAGACATCCATTTTGCAAGGAATTTCAAATGTGTCTGTTTAGGATATCCGAGCTCAAATGTTGGATTCCTAGCAAAAGAGTGTCACCAGGATGTGCCATTCAAACTTCAATATGTGATGGCTCTGATGGCTCTCACAACAGCATTAGGTAGTCACAACTCGCTCATATGTCTGAATTCAAATCATGGATTCGACATCTCTCACCACACTCTTTAAATTCATGGGTGTAGTCCACTCATACCATCTTCGCATGTCAACCTCATGTCTCGTCATACAATGCTTGGTGCTTGCTGGTCGTTTTACAAAACAGCGACATGCGGACTTTATGACCGCCAATTGGTGAATGGGCACGCCTCTTTCAACAAGTGTGGAAGGAGCGCCTGGCCACTCATGGAAGAGGCAGAAGCGATGTTGAGCCGGGCTGGGAATTTTTAAAACTATTCTATGTCTAAACTCGGTGGTTGTCTGGTGCAAGACACATTGGATGGAAGTTCACCTTTTCAAATCAAATGTCACAGAGAATCTGAAATGAAATTGATTGTGAAATGTTCACAAGGGTACAATCAAGTATCTGCCTCTTGTTTTGTGGATCAAGTGTGGAATCATTGTTGTTTGAACTGTGCACTGCCTCACTGAATCTTACAGAAACCTCTCTGCTTGTGTACATGGTCTTGTAGACGATTGACTAGACGGACATTGACGCCGACAGGGCATTGTTCGTTGGAGTGGACGTATTGTCGTGAAGCCAAGCGTGTGGTTCTCCTTCTTCTTGTGCTTCTGATACTACACCCTCGCACGACCAGCTCCATCGGTAGCTACCCTTGGCTATCATGTCATCAGAAGTCGTAGTTGGCTCTTAAGAGCAGCGTAGCCGGTGTCTGAGTTTGGGCAGTCGTAACTCCCCGTAGCTATTTTTCTTCCTGCTTTTGACTAGACGAATGTGTTTGCATCGTGGTTATTTTGGTATGGTCCAATTTTTAGGCAAAACGGACAATGCCTAAGTTTTGGGTTGTCTGGTGTCTGGCAAGTCTCACCTGGGAAAACCAAGTAGACCTCTGCAAGGCAAGATAATGCTAGGATTTTTTTGGTTGGCTGATTTTCTGAGTATCAAGCCTCACAGAGCTGAGGTTAGGCTAGAACTGGGAGGGGGTCTCAGTTGGTTGCTCATTTTTCATTCCTAATCTGTCATTGCTTCATTACAGCTACTTTCTAGCGCTAACTCTGGCGCGCAGAGTTTTCAGACTTGAACTCTAGTGCACCAGACTTAGGGGACAGACTAAGAAACGAGAGTGGGTTCCCGCATGATGCATCAACAACAACGCCACTGCCCCAACCTGAAGCTAGTTCCTTTTTCGATGTAAGAGCCGTAGCGCAGCAGACGCAGCAGCAACAAAAGTGGCGTACAGGTTCTTGACTACGATGACATACGTGCCAGTGCAGGGGAAATGCTGTCGGATTTTTTTCTGACAACAGTGACCTGCCTGGTGGCGGCGTCATAATTCTTCCCACGACCATTGTGCGAAGGGAAATGCTGCCGGATTTTTTCAAGTAGCTCTGACCCCCGCGTTTGATGCAAGTAGGTGAGCGGCCAGGACAACGACGTCAGGCAACATGCTGGCGAAGACGCACGTGGCGACGTCAACCAGAGGTGTGAGTGACCCGTAGTAGTAGCAGCAACAGCAGCAGGAACAATGTCATACACAGCTACAACAACAAGGAGCAGCATTAGCGGCAGCAGAAGACACCCAAGTGGGAGAGGAAGGAAGCAGGAGCACTGTTTGTAGCTACTGCCTTGTCTTCGCACCTTCTTGGAAGCCGCATGGAGGAGGAGGCGCAGTCGCAAATCATGTCAGCAATCCACGTCCCCTACGCGCGATTGCACTGGACTCAAACGGACATAAAAAAAGTTACGCGCATAGGCTCGTTTGAAAACTTAGGTCACAGGCTTTCCATAGCCACAATGCTCGGCTCGTTTGGTGGTCTGTAGCCTCCAGCATCAATCGTCCCGCGTCGCAAATCCAGAATTTTTTAACATTTCAAGCTGAGCACAAAACTAGGTCGTTTTGGCAATGATTTTCACTTTTTCAGGCCAAGACTTCCACCACTGCATTCAACACAGTCAAGCACACATGTGGTACAAGTTTCGCTTGATTTGGACAACCTTGATTCTTATGTGCTGAAATTTTCATATTAAAAATTTCAGCAGTCAAATTTCTGGACTGGTGGTCAATTTTTTCCACCATCCCAAATCAACGAGAAACGCAGTCAGATTTTTTATCGGACCACTTTCATCATCCAGCTCTTAACTTAGGGGAAGCTACGCACCAACTCGGCGTGGGGCGACAGCAGCAGCAGCGGAGCAGCAGCCGCGGCAGTAGCAGCAGCAGCAGCAGCAGCGGCGGCAATGGCAGCGGCAGCAGCAACAGCAGCAGCAATAGTAGTAGTAGTAGCGGCAGTGGCAGCAACAATAGCGGCAACAACAGCAATGGTAGCAACAGCAGCAGCAGTAGCAGCATCAGTAGTAGTAGCCGCAGCGACAGGAGAGGTGTGAGCAGCCTCACCAGCAGTGATAATGCCTAGTCAGGACGATGTCGCCGGCAGGCAGGATAGCTCTGCAGACCCGCCCAGTACAGATCCCATAGCGGATCTGTAGCGCCAGGTCAATCAGTTGCGCCAGATGCTTGCCGCAACCAGCACTAGCCAGACTGTCCTCCCCAGAAAGCCTGGTCCTCCTCTGACTGCGACAGCGCATACAGCAGCGCAGCATCGGGTGCAGCATCAGCAGTAGACGGTGACTAGCGTCCTAGGCGCAGGAGCTGACGGCCCCTCTCGGCGCAAGGACTTTGAGTCCCCTCCTCCTGCCCTTGTCGGACATGACCAGTTCCCGTCTTGGGAAATGCTCTACCACATCTGTGCACAAGGGAAGGGCTCGTGGTCGTGTTACAATTTTCCACATGACAACACCATCCCAGATGAGGCGCTTGATGCAATCTGTACCATCCGCGCACTCATCCTCGCCGCTCGCGATGCTAACCGCACTACCCTAGAGCCGTTCCTCAGTGACACCGTTGACTACACTAGCGCTGACCACCGACGGGCTTGGGACACGCTGACACGGCCGTATTGCGCCTCCGGCCAGGCAGCTGTCAGCCGCCTCCTGAAGGAGTTCAGCTCCCTTCACATGAGGGAGTCCGAGTCCTTCACCTCCTACTGACGCCATTCACAGGATATCCTACGCCGGCTCAAAACAGCCGAGCCTCCCCCGATTGCTGCCCTCCTCACCATCAAGAATGGTGCCACTCCTCAGTTTGCGGACATTTTTGTCCCCTATGACCTACCCATCCTCGAGGCGCTAACGGCCTAGTGCACTTTAATGACCTTGGCGTACGACCTCTTCCTCAGCGTCGAGGAAGCACACAAGGACACACGGCTTCAACAAGTTGGCTCTTCCACGACCGTGGCTGCATCCGCCTCCGGCGGATCCTCCACCCCTTCCCTCGACACTTACTCCTCCGGCAGCGCCAAGGACAAGGAAAAGAAGGGCAAGAAGAGCAAGGAAAAGGGGCAGCATTCTTCCTCCGTAGCACTACCCTAACGTGCCACAACTACGGCCAGACAGTGCACGGGTGGTACACGTGCCCCATCCCTACAGACAAGGCCCGAATTGTTGCCACCTTGCGCCATCAGCGTGAGCACCGCCTTGGCACCTCCGTTGTCACCACAAGCACCCCCTTCTCCCCTAGTAGCATTATGGCTACCACCTACTCCACCTCGCACCCAGATCCTCAGCCTCCACCGCAGCTTCAGCCGTCCTTTCTCCATCAGTAGTAGCAGCAACAGTATGTCCAGCTGTAGCCACAACCATATGCAATACCGTCGCATCAGTAGGAGTACGATCCGGCATAGCCGGGATGCTACCCACAGCCTCTTTCCCAGTAGAGCGTGTATCTCCCATCTGGAGCTGTGACCCCTCAGTCTATGGCACCCGTCGACTCCACCGCTCGGATCCGCCAGCTACAAATCTTCATCACCACGTAGCTCGGCATCACGCCTCCTCCGTAGGGAAGTACGAGTTGTGTGACTGCTAGCGGAGAGGTCTGCCACTGCAAGAAAGCGACCAACCTCCAAGAGGACCTCGGGGAAGCCGCATGTTGCCCTTCGGAGCTGGCTGTGGATGATTTCGCATGGTTGGATGACTGGCATGATCGCTTCGTATCTGCACTGTCTGCTCTGATTGCGACCTGCGTCTCCCTTCCGATGTCTTGTTTCGTCGCTCACTGTAACGTCGCGGCCTTGGATCATCTACTTCAGTACCACGCATCACATGGCGTCCTGTCACCAGGCGTTCAACGTGCTTGGTCCCATTGGGAATTTTCACAGTGTCCGGATGGGGTTCAGGCAGATCTTGTCGGTCCATTGTGTTGGCCTCGTTCGTTTTCATGGGCCGTCCTGTGACGTCTTCGTGACCGATGTGTTGTATGTGCCGGGTTTGGAACTTAGCCCGCTGTCTATCATGGCTCTCGACCTCATGAGCATGGACGTGCGTCACTCCTGTGGCATTGGCACTGTCTTCCTTGGCCCCTCCGGTCAAGTCATGTCCCGTGCTGTTTGTCGTGACAACCTTTGGCACATCACTCAACTTCCTTCATCCGTGACTCCTCCCTTGTATCACATTGCAAATTTGCTTTTCACCAATGTTCTTTCCCCCCAGTACGTGCACCTCCTCCATCGTCGCCTTTGCCACGTACACTCCGATCCTATCCATAGCATGCTGTGTACCCAGCCTGCGCTTGGACTTGATCCCTCCACTTTCCATTGGCCTTGCCGCACCGAGTGCATCGAATGCGCCCAGTGTACGATGCACCGAGCCTCCTACCTTGCATCCTCCTTTAAGGCCACGCACCAGCTGGAGCTCATTCACTCGGACCTCATGAGTCCTCTACCGGTCGCATCTGTTGTCGAGGGCAGCTAGTATGTGCTGACCCTCACGGATGACTACTCCCGTTATCGCTCGGTTGCTTCCCTCCGCCAGAAGAGCAATTTGGCCTCCACCATCCCTGCCTGGCACCTCGCGAGTGAGCACGAGTGCGGTCGTACCCTCCGCCGTTTTTTATCTCACCGCGGCGGCGAGTACATGGGGAAAACTACTGCCTATCTCACCAGTCCTGAGACGTCTGCCCCTAGGACACCGCATGAGAACAGTGTCTCCAAGCGCTAGAGCAACAGCATGGCCCATGTTTGCCGCACTATGCGTGTCGAGTCTTGTCTGTCCGAGGGCTTCTTCTTTGAGGCCATGTCCTACATGACCTGGGTGTAGAACCGCGTTCCCCATGGTCCTCTTCCCCGCCAGACCACGCAGTACACATTGTGGTGCGGTCAGCGGGCCGATCTCCAGCCTGCTCGTGTCTAGGGGTGCGTCGCCGGCTTATGGCTCACCGAGGACCACCGAGATGGCAAGCTTGTCCCCCGTGGCCGTTTGTGCACCTTCGTCGATGTTTCGCATCAGTTTAAGGTTTGGCGATTCGAGGACCCGGTCCAACATCGCGTTGTTGATCCCGCGATGCCCTATTCTTAGAGGACCTCTTCCCTCGTGACCTCCCTTGCATCCGGTCTACCTCCTCTCTTCTTCCGTCGTTGTCGTCTTGTGGGGGAGATCCTTGTCGTGCCGCCGCTCTTAACTCCAAAGGCACTGGTTTTCCCGCCTGCATCCACACCCCCTGCAGCGTATGGCCCGAATAATCCTCCCTCACCTTCCACCTCACCACCGAGTTCCCCTGCCGGCAATGCCGCACGCTTGTCGGAGACGAAGTCCTCCGCTCAGTCCTCAGCCCAGCCTGACCCCTTGGCCGACCACCTTCCAACCTCCAGTGCACCCACCCACGTGGATCCGCCCATATCTACCGGTTCTTCGTCATCGGACCCAGTGCCTATCCCAGCTAGAAACCTAGGCAGCAGGTTGGGGCAGCATGCATTGTTCATGCAGCGTGCGGGCTTCCACGCTTGTTGCTTAAGTTTGCTGCCCCCTCAGTCTGCTGCTCTAGAGACTAAGTCTGGAAGTTCCAGGATTGTTACTCAGAAGTGCGCGCGCCAGTGTTAGCGCCAGAAAGCAGCTGAACACTGGAACTAGCTGATTAGTAATGAAGAATGAGCAACAATGGGAGACCCCTCCAAGTTCTAGCTCCCCCCCACTAGTGTAGAACTTGTTACTCAGCTAACCAGCCAATCACAAAATAGTGCTAGACCTGTTTTCTTGCAGGCGGGGTTTTCTCGGTGAGCCCTGCCAGACGCCCGACAGCCCAAAACCCGGGCGTTGTCCGTTTTGCCTTAAAACTGGACCACACCATAACACCGACGCTGCAAATGCAGTCGTGCGGTCAGAATCAGCTAGAAAAATAGCTACAAGAAGTTATGGCTACACAGACCCAGGCAGTGCCTATGACAGTCAATGATGCCAAACAGGACCATACAACAGGAGACATGGACCCTAGGCATTGCATGATGCTGCAGACGCAATGCCACAGCCAGACATAGTGCTAGGTGCATGCAGACAACATCTGTAGTGGCAGTGATTGCCGGCAGCCTGACCACCGAGGAGGCCTGCCGATGGAGGTGAGCGCATTGCCAGAGGAGGAGGCTCCAGCGACGGGTGAATGGGCCTCAGCGTGCATCTGCTCCAAGCGACACTCTAGCAGCGTCAAGTCTCGCCGTCAGTCATCTGCAAGCTGATGTACACAAGCCGGGAGGACACAACAGAGTACAATGAGAGATGCACGAAGACCAACACTCCCCCATGACTCACAGGCGTAGTGCACGTGTTCGGGCAGAGACACGGTCAACGACCAAACTCCCCCAGGCCAAGCAAAGACGTAAGCAGGGACAGAGAGAAACTCTCACGGACGCATACCGATTGAACTCACAGCTTTCTTGAGCGAGTCGTGCTTTAGTGCCTTGGTTAAGAAGTCAACCATATGTCGTGCTGTCTCAACCCACATGATACTGACGCTGCCGTCATGCAACAAGGAACGCACATAGTGATACTCAACATTGATGTGCTTTGTGCGTGTGTGATGCACACCGTCATTGTCGGCGATGGCCATGGCACTCTCATTGTCACAGTGCAACGTGATGGATGCGACAGACTGACGCAACTCGGACAACAGACGACGCAACCACACACTCTCACACGCGCCTGAGCCAAGAGCAACGTACTCAGCCTCAGCAGTGCTGTGTGCAACACATCCTTGCTTGCCATTTCACTAGGACAGAGCTGTGCCGCCAATCTGAAAGATCCAGCCTGTGCGACTCTTACCATCTGGACTGTCAGCCCAGTCACGATCGGTGTAGCCCACCACGAAGGTAGACGGCTGACGACGGAACATGAGACCTCACCGAGGAGTCGACACGACATAGCGCAGTACTTGGATCGCGACCTCGTAGTGGAGGTGACGTGGCTCCTGAGAGAACTGGGCCAGGAGGTTGACGGCAAACGCGATGTCTGGGCGTGTCGTTGTTGCCAGGAACATCAGTGGCCCGATGACTCGCAGGTATGTGGTCACGTCAATTGACTCCCCCGCAACGGCTGGACTATGACTCTTCAGCTTCGCTTGGCCATCGGGTGACATGGGTAAGGATGCGCTCGGCACGAGTGGCAGGTCCTCCGCAAAGCGGGTGGACAGTTTCTGCACATAGGCGACCTGGTGGATTTGCAGGAAGCCCTAGGAGCGATCATGCTCGAGCTCCATGCCCAGGGAGACTCTGGCAGTCCCAAGGTCCTTCATCTGGTAGGCGGCGTGCAGCAGATCCTTGACACGCCTGATGGCAGCCGTGTTTGGCGACGCAATGAGCAGATTGTCGACGTAAACCAGAAGAGCGGCAAAGGTCTGTTCTCGTGAACTGACAAACAGTGCGGGGTTAGCGGTGCTGCGCTGGAGCCTGCTACGAAGCAGCGTGCTGCTGATTTCTTGGTTGCAGCACCGAGGCGTCTGCTTCAGGCCATAAAGGGCCTTTCGTAGTCGCCAGACTCTCCCAGTGTCGTCGTCGAAGCCTGGGGGCTGCACCATGTAGAGCTCCTCATCCTCCAGTGAACCATGGAGAAAAGCATTGCTCACGTCCATCCGATGCAGCTAAGGCTGCACACGAATCCGTGGATTCGTGAATCTGTTTCACGAATCCCGAATCTGGATCCGGATTCACGAATCCGGATCCAGGGTTGGGTCTCATTTGGAGATTCGGGAATCCACCAACGAATCCAGGAAAGAATAGAGATTGAGGGGGGGGGAGAGAGAGACAAATGTCGAGCTATTCCCGCTCACGTCCGACCGTCGAGCGAGGACACTCGTAGTTTCAACATCCGAAGTTTCGAAACGTCGGAAGGTGACAGCCGCGCGAACCAGCGCAAATCGTGCATGTGCCAGGTCAACTGCCTGACACATGCACGATATGGCCTTCGCCACTACCTCGCACGTTCTCCACGAGCGAGAGGCGATTCATTCTGGGTATCGTAGCAGATTTGGCGGCCATGCGACGCCCTGACTGATGTCCTTTGGACAAGCCAGGTCATCAAAGCCTGGTGTCGAGCCAGTCAGGGGTCCAACCTGCCTGGCAGGCTTGGCTTTCGCAGCGATCGGGACACTGCAACATCGCACATGCAAAGAATGGGAGTCGAACCAGGTATCGTCCATTTTTGTTTTCAAGGAGCCATGTACTGTCTAGGCTACAGTCCAGACTAAGAAAAAAACTCAGGATTTGCCAAGATTCGTGAATCCACATGGATTCGCGAATCTTGGATTCGGATTCGCGAATCCGGATCCACCACTGGATTCGGACTCTCGAATCCGAATCCAGTTTCAGATTCGCGAACCGGATTCGGTGTGCAGCCTTAGATACAGCTCCCACCCATGCTGGGCGACCAGACTGAAGAGTGCCCAGCTAGTGGAGAACCGGCCAACTGGGGCAAAGATCTGGTCGTAATCGACCGCAGGAATCTGGACAAACCCCTTGGCTGTAAGGCGGGCCTTGTACTTGTCCAAGGACTTGTCGGGCTTCCACTTGCACCGAAAGACCCACTTGGCGCCGATGGCCTTCCGTCCTGGGGGAAGGTTGACGAGGTCTCACACGTGGTGCTATCGGATAGCGGCGAGCTCATCGGCGCAGGCAGGGTCCCAGTGTGCAGCCTCACGAGAGGCTCGTGCCTCGCGTAGGGTGACTGGGTCCTCCGGGTGTGCTGTGGAGCAGACAGAGAGCATGTGCAACTCGAGCCCCAGGTGAGATCCACGCGAGTGTAGCCGCGACAGCGTACCGATGCTCATGATGAAGCATGACGTAGCCCAGTGCGGAGCCCGGGTGAAGGTCTGTAATAATGGCCGAGGTGCTCAGGCCTAGGGCCTTGGTGCCACGATCCCCACTCACGACCGTGGGAGCGGAGGAGACACGTGGAGCCACGAGGGGTCAAGGTGCCACGCAGCACGGTGCGACGGTCTGCGCGCTCACCGATAGTCTGGGTCGGAGGCTGCTGCCTGGACCACGCGTGTAGCATGGCAAGGCAGGTGACGTCATTGAGTCCGTCGGGCTGATGGAGGTGAATGGGGTTGCTGGCCCGGAGGGGCCCGCGGATGCAACCGGGGCTGTCGGTCCGGAGGGACCAGCTAACGCGACTGGGACTGCAGGCTCAAAGGGACCAGCGGACGCGACTGGGGTTGCTGGCCCGGAGAGACTAGCGTACGCAACTAAGGTTGCTGGCTCGGAGGGACCACCAGACGCGACTGGGGCTGCTGGTTTGGAGGGACCAGCGAACGCGATTGGGGTTGCTGGCCCGGAGGGACCAGCGGACACGACTTGGGCTGCTGCCCCGGAGGGACCAGCGGACGCGACTGGGGCTGCTGGCCCAGAGGGACCATCGGACGCAACTAGGGCTACTAGCCCAGAGGGACCAGCGGACGCGACTCGGGTTGCTGGCTTGGAGGGACCAGTGGACGCGACAAGGGCTGCTGGCCCGGAGGGACTTGCGGACGCGACTGGGGTTGCTAGCCCGGAGGGACCAGCGGACGCGACTGGGGCTGCTGGCCCGGAGGGACCAGCGGACGCGACTGGGGCTGCTGGCCTGGAGGGACCAATGGACGCGACTGGGGCTGCTGGCCCGGAGGGACCAGCGGACGCGACTAAGGCTGCTGGCCCGGAGGGACTTGCGAACGCGATTGGGACAGCCGGCTCAGAGGGACTGAGGGATGTGTCACTTGGAACTGGCAGCATGCAGGACGGACTCACCACTCCCCCATGCGACGGGAAAGACACGGAAGAGCCGGAGCGAATGAGGTCGTGAGGAAACAGGTCCTCGAAGAAGAGGGCGTCCTAGGACTCAACGATGCAGTGCCGGGAGGGATCCCAGAAGCGCCAGGCCTTGGACTGACGAGAGACACCAAGGAAGGTGCAGGGACGTCCGCGAGGGACGAGCTTGCCGCCCTCCTCCGGGACGGGCAGCCACACAATGGCCACGCAGCCTCAGACGCAAGCCAGGCAGAGGTCAGCTCGTTGACCGCACCAATGCTGGTATGGTGTGGACTGGCGGGGAAGGGAACCGTGGGGAATCTAGTTCCAGACCCAGGTCATGTAGGCCATGGCTTCAAAATAGAAGCCCTCGGAGAGACCAGACTCGACCCGCATGGTGCGGACGGCGTTGGCCATAGTACGGTTCCACCGCTCGGAGACACCGTTCTGGGCGGGTGTGTAAGGCGCGGACGTTTCATGACGAATTCCGCAGGAGGCGAGAAAGGTCGCGGCCTCACCCAGGTACACACCACCGCGATCGGAGCGAAAGCGGCGGAGAGAGCGACCGCACTCGCGCTCCGCAAGGACAAGCCAGTCCTGGATGGTGTGGGCGACATCGCTCTTCTGCCGAAGGCAGAAAATCCAGCAGTAGCGAGAAAAGTCGTCAGTGAGGGTGAGGGCGTAGCGACCATGCTCGCCGACGGACTCAGTGGGGAGAGGACCCATGACATCCGAATGGACAAGGTCGAGGGGGGCGGACGCACGGGAGGAAGACAAGGGATACGTGGACCGGTGGATATTCCCCTGAGCGCAGTCAATGTACTCAGTTGGGCACGGGAGGGGAAAAGTCTTCAAGTCAAGGTCCATGGCCGGCTGGGTATGGAGCATACTGACTACAGCGGCAAAGTGGACGTGGCAAAGGCAGCGGTGCAAGATGCGAGTGTGCTGAGGAGAAAGCGTATTGGTGACAAACACATGGCATATGGCGGCCGACGGGGAGGAGACGGAAGGAGAGGAGGAGAGGCGAGGGACATGCCACAGGTTGCCACGGGCGGTGGCATGCAGCACAACAAGGCCCGACGGACACGACACAGTGCCAACACCACGCGAGTGCACAACGTCCATGCTCATGCGGTCAAGGGCAGCGATGGACATAAGGCTGAGCTCAAGACCAGGGACAAAGAGGACATCGGTCAGAAAGACGTCACCGGAGGGACCAAGGAAACGAACGACGCCAACACCACGGACAGGCAACACCTGGCGAGAGCCTGTCCGGACACCGGAAACATGACCTACAGGACCGAGCATACTAAAGGCCTCACGATTGGCCGTTATGTGATGCGTGGCCCCGGAGTCGATGATCCAGGTCTCAGCAGGGTCCTGGACCGGGGTCGCAAGATCACTCACAGTCACATGGCAACAAGGAAGGGACGCGGATGCTGTGGAAGAAGGTGCAAATCGAGACTGCCAATTGTCAAGCCAAGCAACGTCGCCCTGGGAGGGGGTAGCAGAGACCATGAGAGACGACGAGACCGATGAGGAAATGGGGCACGACCGTAGCTCAATCTTAGTCATGCAGGGCTGGACAGGGGAGCAGGAAGTGATGCAACTCGCATCTCCCTGGGGAGGAGGGCGAGGCAGGCCGAGCTGGAGCGCGATGAACTGCTCCAGCTGGTGCTCACGGGAGGATGGCCCGGGAGTGAAGACGGAGTGCGGGGTGATGGCGCCAGAGCTCGGGTAGAAGGAGGCTCGCGTCGGCGGTGACGGCTGCAGTGCTGGTGTCGGCGGGACCGGCGAAGCAACCGGAGTGGTGGAGCTACTGGACGAGGCGGAGGTTCCAAAAGCGGCGACAACCACGACGGCAGAGGCAAGACGGTGCTTGCGCTGGCGACGCATGGTGGCAATGACGCGGGCCTCATCCGTCGGTAGAGGACACGTGTACCACCCGTGCCCGGGCTGACCACAGTTGTGGCAGACCGAGCCGCCAGCGCTGGACCCGGCCGACGACTGCTGCTGCTACTGTTGCTGACTTTTGCCTTTCTTGTTCCGACACTTCTTCTTCCTCAATGAGGATGAGGTAGCTACGGCGGGGGAGGCGACGGCCATGGAGGCGACGGCAGGGGAGACGACCGCCTCCGTACGCTGGAGTCGAGACTCCAGACGGGCTTCCTCAATGCGGAGGAAGAGCTCGTATGCCCAGGGCATGAGTGTACCCTGGGCCGCCATGGTGGAGAGAACGTCGTGAGGGTAGTGGACAAAGACATCCGCGTACGCTTCGGTGGCACCGCGCTTGATGGTGAGGAGCGTGGCCAAAGGGGGTGGGGCAGCCGTCCCGAGGCGACGAAGGATGTCCTCCGCCCGCTGCCAGTAGAAGGTGACCGTCTCGGTCTCCCCCATGTGCAGGGAGTTGAACTCCCACAGCAGGCGGCTAGTCTCACCGTCGCTGGACAAGCGATGGGGACGAGTGAGAACGTGCCACGCGGCTGCAAGGTCTGGGTGGCGCCAGCGGTGAAGTCACCCAAGAAGGGCTCAAGGGCGAGGCGGGAAGCCAGGGGGGCGACACGGACAAGAGCCCGGATGGCACGACCAGCGTCATACAGCTGGTTGGCCAGCGTGGCATCATACAAAAGGGTGTAGTATGCCCATAGGCCCTCGCCCTGCGCCCAGATGCAAAAGCTGAGCTCCTAGCTCCGGAACT
Organism: Penium margaritaceum; assembly: GCA_023375785.1. NCBI lineage: Eukaryota > Viridiplantae > Streptophyta > Zygnematophyceae > Desmidiales > Peniaceae > Penium > Penium margaritaceum. Next base: position 64,926 of record SZWC01004054.1, read on the forward strand.
GCTCACCGTCATGAAGCGGCGGCGGCGGCGTCTCAAAGTCCTTTTGCCTGCGGCCGGCACCCAGAGTGGGGCCAAGGACGGAGGTCACTGTTTGCCGCTGGCGCAGAGTCTACTGCCGTGCCAGGTATTGTATGGCAGCACACACAGCTAAGCTGGTGTGCCCTGGAGTGGGGAAGGACGGAGGCGCATTGGGGGCAAACTGGGAGACTAATGGTTGCAGTGCCGCAAGCTGTTGCATCAGGGAGACGAGCTGTTGCTGAAGAGCAGCGAGGGGGTCAGGGTTATCGCCAACAACGTCAGAGGGCTGCTGGCGCCGCTGCTCCTCCTGCTGCTGCTTCTGCTGCGGCTGCTTTCGCAATTGCTGCTACTCCTACTGTTTCTCCTCCTGCTTCATCTGTTGTTCCTACTGCTCTTGCTGCTGCTGTTGTTGCTGCTGCTGCTGCTACTCTTGCTGTTGCTGTTGCTGCCGCTACTGCTGCTGCTACTACAGCCGCTGCAAGAAAGGGGGGGTGGGGGTCCCCCCAACAGAGGAGGACCCCTCCCCAGTGGGGCTACCAGCCATGGTGTGATGCCCTTTGTTTTATTTTTTTTTCTCTTTGTGGGTTGCTGACGTCAGCAGTGGGGTCTGTTGAGGATTCTAAGGGTGGTGGACGTCCTGCCCACCCTTAGGATGACTTCCTTCTTCCCTTGCCCCTTTCTTTAGTTTTTTTTTAATTGATGACATTAGCAGTGATATCAGTAGTGACGTCAGCAGCGGGATGTTGACATCAGCAGTGGCGGTTGTTGGGGCCACTACTGCAGTTGCTGTTGCTGCTGCTGCTGCTGCTCTTGCTACTGCTACTCCTGCTGCTGCTACTGTTTCATGCTACTGTGGTTGCTGCTCCAATTGGTGCCACTGCTCCTGCTGCTGCTGCTGCTGCTGCTGTTGCTGCTGTTGCTGCTCCTGTCATTGCTGCTGCTGCGGCTACTACTGCTGCTGCGGCTACTACTGCTGCTACGGGTGCAGTTGTAGTAACAGTTGCTGTTGCGGCTGCGGAGGCTGCTGCTACAGCGAAGGCATCTACTACAGCAGCGGCGGCGGAGCAGGTGGGGTGGGGGATTTTTTTTGCTCTTTTTTTTCTTTCTTTCTTCCTCGTCTGTCACAGCGGGCAGCTCCCCGCTGTCAGCAGCGAGCAGCGGGCTGCTCCTCACTGGCAGCGGGCAGCTGCTGGCTGGCAGCAGCGGGCTATTTCTCGCTGCTCGCTCGCTGCGGGCAACGAGTAGTAGCAGTCACTGCTGGCAGCTGCTTGCTGCGGCAACTACTGCGGCTGGCTACTGCTGCGGCTTGCTGCTGCGACTGCTATAGCCTGCTGCAGCTGCTGCACGCTACTGCAACTGCTACTTGCCGTTGTTGCTGCTCGCTACTGCTGTGGGATGTTGCTGCTGCGAGCTGCTGCTGCAGGCTGCTGTTGCTGCGAGCTGCTGCTGCGGGCTGCTGCTGCTGCGGGCTGCTGCTGCTGCAGGTTAGTGCGAGCTGCTGCTGCACGCAGCTGCTGCTGGCTGCTGCTGCCACTGCTCGCTGCCGCTGCTGCAAGCTGCTACTGCTACGTGCTGGTGCAAGTAACTGCACCTGGGTGATGTTGCCGCGTGCGTCGTCGCCCGCACGTGTTGGACGTGGCCTGCCGCTCACCTCCTCGCGTCACGTGTGAGGGTCAGTGCTGCCGAAAAAATTTTGGCAGCATTTCCCCTCGCCCAGTGGCCAAGGGAAAAAATCTGACGCCGCCACCAGGCGGGTCAATGCGGCCGGGAAAAATCCGGCACCATTTCCCCTGCACTGGCGCGATGGGGGTCCGCCAGCGTTGTCTAGCACCTGTACGCCAGTCTTATGCTACTACTGCTACGCTCTGGCTCTGATACCAAGTAGCTGACTAGTAATGTAGAATGAGCAACAATGGGAGACCCCTCCAAGTTCTAGCTCCCTCCCACTAGTGTAGAACTTGTTACTCAGCTAACCAGCCAATCAGAAAATAGTGCTAGACCTATTTTCTGGCAGGCAGGATTTCCTCGGTGAGCCCTGCCAGACTCCCGACATCCCAAAACCCGGTCGTCGTCCGTTTTGCCTGAAAACTGGACCACACCATAACACCGACGCTGCAAACTCAGTCGTACGGTCAGAATCAGCTAGAAAAATAGCTACAAGAAGTTATGGCTACACGAACCCAGGCAGTGCCTATGACAGTCAACGATGCCAAACAGGACCATACAATAGGAGACATGGACCCTAGGCATCGCATGATGTTGCAGACGCAATGCCACAGCCAGACATAGCGCTAGGTGCATGCAGACAGCATCTGCAGTGACAGTGACCGCCGGCGGCCTGACCACCGAGGAGGCCTGCCGATGGAGCTGAGCGCATCGCCAGAGGAGGAGGCTCCAACGACGGGTGAATGGGCCTCAGCGTGCGTCGGCTCCACCGAGCGACACTCCAGCAGCGTCAAGTCTTGCCGTCAGTCATCTGCACGCCGATATACACAAGCCGGTAGGACACAACAGAGTACAATGAGAGATGCACGAAAACCAACAACCCCTGCCTTGCCACCTCCTCCTCGCCAAGATCCCTCTACTGTCAACAGCACCTTGGCACACCAAATCTAAACCTATGCTCCGGGTGGCGTTCTACACTCCCGTAAACCACCACCGGCCCCGGTTCCTCGCACCAGGGCCCCACGTCTAACCTCCAGTACGTTGACACGCCTTCGCTCCCTCACACTGTTGTGAGCGGTGAGCCGAACATTAAGGTCCTTGGCCTGACAAAAATTGGCCTCGTTCCTCAACACATTCACCCAAGCACGGCCTTGGGCTACGCTCTCATCTTTGAGGAGCATCGCCGTGCAGTTTCCGCCATTTTGACCCCGGCTCCAGTAGGACTATGCGCTGCCCGTGTACTGACGGCCAAGCCTTCCCCACTGGAATCTGACCCACAGAGCCTACGTGAGGCCCGTCCCGCTCCCGATGCAGACCAATGGGAGGCTGCATATCGAGAGGAGCTCCCTGCCATCAACGAGCACGCAGTGTACGAGCTCGTGGACTTCCTCTTGGTCACAAGGCCATAGGGGCGAAGTGGGTGTTTCGCCGAAAGTGGAAGCGAGATAGCATCCCGGACAAGTACAAGGCCCGGCTCACCACCAAGGGCTTCTTCGAGGTTGCTGGAGTTGATTACGACCAGGTCTTTGCCCCGGTGGGACGGTTCACCAATAGCCGGGCGCTCTTCAGCCTAGTCGTACAGCATGGTTGGGAGCTCCACCAGATGGACGTGAGCAACGCCTTTTTTCACGATGCTCTCGATGGTGATGAGCTCTACGTGATCAAACCCCTTGCTTTGAGGATGGAACCGGCCAAGTCTGGCGACTGTGAAAGGCCTTGTATGGTCTCAAGCAGTGTCCTCACTGCTTGAACATCGAGATCTGTTGTACCCTTCTGAATGGCAGATTTCTCCGCAGTACTACAGACCCAACAGTCTCCATCACTCCTCTTGGGACTCCCTTCGCGGCGATCCTTGTCTTTGTGGACGACGTTCTCATCACATCTCCCGACCTTGCCGTTGTCGCACAGGTGAAGGAATTGCTGAAGGTGACCTACAAGATGAAGGATCTCGGGCCAACGCAGGTGTTTCTCGACATGGAGATTGAGCGCGATCTCGCGCACCGCATCACGTGGGTACATCAGGCAGCGTACTTCCAGGCGCTCGATGGCCGCTTTGTCGATCTGATGATCCTGGCCACTGTCCCCAGCGCCTCCAGCCCGATGACCCGAGACGGGCTGGCAAAGCAGAAGGGTACTGACGCTAGCATCTTGGGTGCAGCGGTGGACATCACGGTGTTCCTCCGCGTCATCGGGTCACTCATGTTTCTCCACACGACCACATGGGCCGACATCGCCTTTGCCGTGAATGTCCTCACCCAGTTCTCACAGGCCCTTCACCAACTACACCTTGATGCACTTGTCCGCGTGTTGCAGTGTGTGGTTTCCACCTCACGTCGAGGACTCATGTTCCGTCAGCATTCGTCCGTGGTGGCCGTAGGCTATACTGACAGCGAGTGGGCATGGAGCCCAAATGGAAAGAATCGCAATGGTTGGGTCTTTCTCATCGGAGGTACGCCAGTGTCATGGCGTAATAGGAAGCAAGGGTGTGTCCCACGCAGTACAACAGAGGCAGACTATGTGGCGTTGGGCATTGGTGCATGTGAGTGTGTGGTTGCGTCGTTTGTTGGGTGAGTTACGTCAGTTGCATCATCCATCACCTTGCATTGTGACAACGAGTGTGCGGCCGCGATTGCCGACAACGATGGTGTCCACCGTGCACGCACAAAGCAAATCAATGTTGAGTATCACCTTGTTGCATGAGGGCAGCGTTCACATCGTGTCGGTCGAGACTGTGAAGCAATTGGCTAACTTCCTCACCAAGGCGCTGAAGCATAACTCGTTCAAGAAGGTTGTGAGTATGGCCTGGAAGTTGCCCTCAATGCATGCGGTGCAACTCTGCCCCTGCATGGGTTCTCGTCGCTCATCCTCGTTGCACATGTGATCCATCTCCTCCCTTTCCTGCACTGAGTGTTGGGTCGGTGAGCATGAGGGAGCATTACTTCTACACGCTCATGTACACTGACGCCTTTGGATCATGGACGAGTGTTGTTGTTTGATCTGTGCATTGCCTCACTTAATCATACTGTGACCTCTCAGCTGGTGTACATGCTCGTGGAGACGACTGAGTGGATGGACGTTGATGCCGATGGGGCGCTATTCGTTGGAGTGGATGTGTCGCCATGAAGCGGAGCGTTTGGTTCTCCTCCTCCTCGTGTTTCAGATACTACACCGTTGCACGACCAGCTCCATCGGCAGCTACCCTTGGCTGTCACGTCATCAGTAGTCATAGTTGGCTCTCACGAGCAATGCAGCCGCACCTGAGTTCGGGCAGCCATATCTCCTCAGAGCTGTTTTCTTGCTAATTTTTACCGCGTGGCCACATTTGCAGCGTGGTTGTTTTGGTTTTGTCCAGTTTTTAGGCAAAACAAAAACACCCGAGTTTTGGGCTGTCTGGTGCCTCTCTTTGGAAAATGCTGCCAGATAGGATAATGCTAGGATTTTCTTAGTTGGCTGATTTTCTGAGTAACAAGCCTCGCAGAGCTGAGGTGAGGCTAGAGCTGGGGGGGGTCTCAGTTGGTTGCTCAGTCGTCATTCTTATTGAGTCATTGCTTCATTCAAGGTGCTTTCTGGCGCTAGCTCTGGCGTGCACACTTTTGAGTAGCAAACCAGAGCTCTCATACTTGGACTCTAGGGCAACAGACCAAAGGGGCAGACTAAGCGACGAGTGTGGGTTCTCGCACGCTGCATCAACAACGCCACTGCCCCAACCTGCGCACTAGCTAGTTCCTTTTTGTCCTCAATTTGAGGTTTAAGTAAGGAATAACCCTGGTATGAACCTTCATGGCAGGATGCCATGAGTCGATAGATTATTAGAAGAGTGTCCCCGGTCTACAAAATAATGTACAGCATGATTCCGGTTAGTAGTTGTCCACACCATGCTGGGTGCATTGTCGTATTAACGATAACACATTCATGAATTTGATGAAAATTTCGTAATCCATTCACTTTGATCTCATCGACGACTACATTGCTGTTAATGGTCTTTCCAAATACCAAATACGAATGTCATAGAATGAGGTTCAACTGTGTTTCGTTGGCATGTCCAAGGGGTGAATGTTAGTGTTTGTGTTTCAGTTGCCTTGCTCCACCGCATGCTCACATCTCACACCTGAACAAGAGTCTGAGTCCTGCAATTGTGTTGGTGCTTTGTTCCACACGATGTGAACCACTAACCAATGCAGAGGCAGCGGTAGCAGCAGTGGCAGCAGCTGCGGTGATGGCGACCGGAGTTGTACAGACTGTCGCCGCTTTCACATTAATCAATGGAAACCAGCACATGCCAATGAGGTGAGGGTGAAACCTATTCCTCAGTCCTTGTAGGGTGCTTGCAGTGGCTCAATGTGGCCCTGATTGTAAACTGTTATTGATATGTGCCGTTGTTTGGACTGTAGTTGGACTGGGGTGCTGGGACACGACATTATGTAGGTTGGACCAGCTCAGTGTTTTGGACTTGCATATGAATGAAGTTGCATCAAATGTATCATGCACCAAACTCAAATCTATGAGCCAGACTACCCATTCACACCAAGTCTCATGCGTGCGCAACCGACGTGCAAACGGTGAATGCAATCGCGGCACACCACCACAGTCCGCAAAGCCCCCGAGTGCCTCCTACATTGATGCGGTCGTCGATTCTGCAAGCCGCAAGGAGCCTGCTGCCAAAAGATGGAAGTCCTCGCACATAGTGTTTCGGCTGAACAAGGTGTCAAGTCACCAATTCTCAGTCGGTCCATTTCACCTCTCAAACAGTTCCCCAAACATCCAACACAGCCACACAGACAGCCCAGGTTCTGGAAGAAAGACAACAGCAGGAATCGACTTCGCCTTGCTCAGAAATGGCTTTACCCATGGGTTCATTATTACTCCCCAACCCCCTATGCCAAACCTGAGCTCTGAGTCCCAGAAGAGAAAGGCGCCATGCCGTGATGAAAAGTGACCGTCTCGCACTTGCTCACTGGCTTTGGTCTCGCACCAAAGCCAAAGGCGAGAGTGGCCAGGAAAGTTGCAGCAGCAAGGGGAGGAGGGAAGACAGGGACCAGCAGAGGAGTTGCTACCAAGTACAAACTTTGCGGGGTGGAAGCATTCGGTACAAGGCGTCTAGATACAGTGGCAGCGTGAAACGCATACACCAACAATTTTGTCATGCACCACCAAACTCATATCTATGAGCCAGACTACCCATTCACACTAAGTCTCAGGCGTGCGCAAACGACGTGCAAGCGGTGAGTGCAATTGTGGCGCACCACCACGGTCCACACAGCCCCCCGAGTGCCTCCTCCGTTCCTGCGGTCATCGCTTCTGCAAGCCACAGAAAAGACCAGAAGAGAGGTTGTCCTCACAACAGTTGCACAGCAGGAATTTCACTGTTGTGAGGGCACCTTTCTCAATGCCGCTGTCATTGTCCTTGTAAGTCTCAACATCATCATCGACATCACTCTCACAGACGACACCAGTTCACCCCTCTGCAGTCGCCACTGTCGTCATCTTTTTCATACTTCTCCTTGTTTGACACCGGGTGAGGCAGCAGCGGCCGTGGAAGCAGACGAGGCTGCGACAACTGCAGCAGATGCAGAGGCAGCAGCAGCAGCAGTGGCAGCAGCTGCGGCGATGGCGGCAGGAGCGGCGGCATTGTTGTCACTGTCGAAGCCGTCGCGGTTCTCCTGGTCCTCATGGTCCTCATGGTCTTTGTCATGGAGCCATTAGGGTTGCAGCTGCAGTCCCGGTTGCTTTCATGGTCAGAGTCGCATTCACGGACCAGTCGTGGTTGTGGTTGTGGTCGTGATAGTGGTCGTGCTCCTGCTCGTGCTCGTGCTCGTGCTCGTGCTTGTGCTCCTGCTCCTGCTCCTGCTCCTGCTCCTGCTCCCGCTCCTGCTCCTGCTCCTGCTCCTGCTCCTGCTCCTGCTCCTGCTCCTGCTCCTGCTCCTGCTCCTGCTCCTGCTCCTGCTCCTGCTCCTGCTCCTGCTCCTGCTCCTGCTCCTGCTCCTCCTCCCGCTCCTGCTCCTGCTCCGGCTCCCGCTCCTGCTCCTGCTCCGGCTCCCGCTCCTGCTCCTGCTCCGGCTCCCGCTCCTGCTCCTGCTCCGGCTCCCGCTCCTGCTCCTGCTCCGGCTCCCGCTCCTGCTCCTGCTCCGGCTCCCGCTCCTGCTCCTGCTCCGGCTCCCGCTCCTGCTCCTGCTCCGGCTCCCGCTCCTGCTCCTGCTCCGGCTCCCGCTCCTGCTCCTGCTCATGGTCATGGTCGTGGTCGTGGTCGTGCCCGTGGCCATGGTCATGGTCGTGGTCATGGACGTGGTCATGAACGTGGCTGTGGTCGTGGTCGGCAACGGCGGCGGCATCGTCGGGAGGGGAGGGGGGTGGGGGCGGCGGCGGCGGCGGCGGTGGGCGGCACGGCGGCGGCGGCGGCGGCGGCGGCGGCGGCGGCGGTGGTGGTGGTGGTGGTGCTGGTGCTGGTGGTGGTGGTTGTGGTGGTAGTGGTGGTGGTGGTGGTCATCGTCGTCATCGTCGTCGTCGTCGTAGTCGCCGCCGTCATTGCGGTCGTCTTTGTCCTTATCATCGCAGTTGCTGTCATCATTGCTGTTGCCGTCACCATCACCGTCGCAGTTCCCGCCATCGTCGACGCAGTCGTCGTTATCATCGCAGTGGCCATCGCCGTCGTCATCGTCTTTGTCTTCGTTGACGTCATTGTCGTCGCCACCATCATCGTTGTCGTTGTCGTCATCATCGACATTGTCATGGTCGTTGCTGATGCCGCTATCCCCATCATAATCGAAGTCCCAGTCCTTGTCATTGATTTTGCCATTGACATCGTCGACGTAGTCAACGTCATCAACGTCGCCGTCGTCGTCACAATCCTCAGTACTGCCGCTGGCGCCACCACCATCACTATCCATGTATTTCTTTCAACATCCTTCCTGTCAACGTCATCAGAGCCTCGACCCCCACCGTCGTCACAGCCACCCCATTGGTCCTCACATGCAACCAGACAACGGGAGAGTAAGTTTGCCAGAGTAGGTGCACATAGTGGTCACCACGTTTTATGTTGACAGCACAACAAAAGCATCGTCGCCATCCGCTCCACAGTCGCCCCTTAGGCAGATGAAGTCTGGAAAACCAGTCACACAGGAGATGTGACTGGTTGGCACATGAGGTCACACAGCAACAAAGGCCTTCTTCGCAGCCTTCATGACGACAGGGTACCACTGGGATATGGTAAAGTACATAATCCACCACAGGAAGTGAACCAACCCTCACCCTATCGCACCCAATCCCATTGACTCTCACCCACTCTCACCCATTCTCACCCCAACCCAACAACAAGTTATCAGGTTCCAGACACCAAAAACATCCGAACGAGCAGCAAATCAGCTGAACCAGCACGCACGCGCGACAGAGAGCGGGGAAGGGG